>VMBQ01008585.1:17605-31232 GCA_007657795.1 Dreissena rostriformis
GGATGGATGGATGGATGGATGGATGGATGGATGGATGGATGGATGGATGGATGGATGGATGGATGGATGGATGGATGGATGGATGGATGGAAGAACAAACGAACGAACTCATGAATAAACGAACGAACCAATGAACAAACGCACGAACGCACAAAGTAACGGAAAAAAAACGGACGGACGAAGGGATGGAAAGATTAATGAATGAATGAACGAATAAATAATTAAATAAAAACAAAAAACAAAACAAAAATGTTTAAAACATAAATACATAAATGAATGAATAAATGCATGAACGAACGAACGAATGAATGATCGAACGAACGAACGAACGAACAAACGAAAAAAAGAATTAACCAAAGAACAAACCAAAAAAGAACGAAATAACAAAAGAACAAACAAACGAACAAACAAACGAACGATCCGAGGAACGAACCAAAGAACGAACGAACCAACCAACCAACAAACAATAAACAAACGCACGAACGCACAAACGAACAAACAAACGGATGGACGAACTGACGGACGGATGGAAGGATAAATGAATGAATTAATTAATAATTAGATAAATAGATGGGTAAATAATTAAAAAAAATAATTAAATAAAATTACGTTCATACTTTTTGTTTGTTATTATTTTTGCTATTGCATACTTAAATATAATTTAACTACATGTATCAACAAATGCATAGTGTTTTTCAATATTATGAATCTATTGTACATTTCACAGGTATTACAAATAAACCACGCGGTAACAAGATAGATTCACTTTAGCATTTATTATATTCAATCTTAAAATGTTCTGAATTCCTTGAATAAAATAAATATTTGCATTCCATATTTCACATATTTATTAAGTTCAAGACCTAAAAGGGCGTTTTTCTTCATTATTTTCAATAAATAATCGAGAGATCGAGATACCGTGACCTAATCCCTTTTCCTTCGTTATCTATAAATAAACTATTTATTTATAGATCTTTTATCCAGGTTATCTACAGGCTAACCCCATACCAAATGGTATGATGGTAATACCATTGCCTGTCCGTACAGGCTAACTCCGTTAACCTAAGGCCTGTTGAACAGACTAACTCGAGTCGTATCGGGTGGCTTAACAAGCCCTTATTGCAGTATTTTGATTTCGCGTCTGCAAGATAACCTACAGCTTCAGCTTTCATGCAATGTTGCACTTTGTAAATATCACTATGTATATACGTAATCGGAATGTGACATTCCTGGCGATTTCAATTTTCTATCCAACATTAAACTATGCGTGTATTGGGACGATGAACAAAAGCGAGTTACTGTATTCCCCCCACCCCCAAAAAAGAGAAAGCAACCACACAACTCCGACCAGATGAAACAATATGACTACATACGTAATATGATTCACCTCTCGACCTAATTGATAATTCGAATGTAGATCTTGTTATATGAAAATTTTTCCATATTGGATACGCATGGCTTGAAACAAATTAGTGACTGATAACTCGTATGTATTCGACTGTGTCATTAATTCAGTTAATGGAAAATCTACACTTTTGTAGATGGTAAATCTATGCGTCACTAACTGCAATATCGGAAAAGCCGAAACAATGTTCGTCGCTATAATATGACACATCATTAATGTTCGTCGCTATATGACACATCATTAATGTTCGTCGCTATATGACACATCATTTATGACATCAAAGCTAAACAGAAGGTCATCGATCGCTCACCTGAGTAATATTTTAAATGTTTAATCACAATTAAGAACAAACAGTAATAACATTTATTTTGTTTAAAAAGTTTATAAAGTTAATATCCTTTATGTTTTACAGCACCTTATTGTAGTTAAATCAAATTCTTCTGGCGTGAGTATTGTATATTAGTTATTCCATTATAACAACGGACATCGAGTAGGCAGTATAATCTCCTCATTACACCAAATTCTACCTTTGTTATTTTGATAACTTAATAGGGCATATTGAAGACGTGGCAATCAAATAGAAATACTGGATGGGCAATGGCAAAAAGGCGCTTCCATGGCCCAAGCATGCGAATGCATTCTATATTTACATTTACTCGATCACCAAATAGAGACACACTAACCTCTGTATGCCCATTTGGGCGCTAGAAATAAAGTGCAGTGGACAAAAATTAAATATAGCCAAAGCCCGCGTGGTAATCATATATTAAAGCTACGATGCAAAATAACGAAACATACATGCATACATATTATTAATAAATAGAAACACAAAGATTGTTAACATATTAAAATCGCATGCAGTTTCTCGAAACAAGAAACGCTAGTATTTAGATTCCGCTACATGTATGTACCATGCGTACTGTAGAGTATAAGTTATATGTGTGTATTATAATATTCAATATGTGCTATACATGACCATGTAATATATATATATATATTTAACGGTTTAAACAAAAACATATACTTGTAAAGCAATAATTTTGTATCGTTTGTTTTAGTAATAAGAATTCTCCTTGTGAAACCGGATTGATCTTATCTGGGAGAAGACTACTTTAATTATAAACGACAAGACAATACAAGATCAGCCAATTTTTACCACATTTTCATGATTTGAATACATTTGGTAGAATACAACTAATATATGATGTAACGTTCATAATAGAATACCTATAGGCCTTGTGGTTCCGTAGGAGATATTAATTTTAATGTGTTTTATATACCATGTCACCCACTGTGGCATCGTCATTTGTTATCCCAACTTTGTAAATTACCACTAGATAATACTCAAGACTTAATACCTAAGCTCTCGTATAGCTATATAGTTTGGTAAAAGATTATTACAACTTATACACAATAAACATATATTACATGGGAAACGCATTACATAAAGGACGGGCACATTTTGACCCCAGGGGAACGATTAAAATAAACAGGGCTCAGAATCATCGAATTACATTACATAGCAAAGACCAACCTCTTGACCTTAAGGTTTTAAAGATGTTTTTAAACCCTAAAGGGAAATAGTTAACCCATCGGCAAATTTTGACTCCAGAGGCATGATTTGAACAAACTTTGTAGGAGACCACAAAACGAAAAATATTTTTAATTATCAGCGTAGCGGTTTCATATAATACAATCTATAAAGTTTCATTTTTTAAATCTATTGTTAACCCTGTTGACCTACATAAGCCGCTGAAGGGAACAATTTAAACAACTTTGAAAGATCCAAGATCAAACCCAAGATCATTCATGTGGAGGTAAATGAACATCTTTAAGAACTGATGTCGTTTGAAGCAAATTGTTGACGACTCACGACGGACGATACACCATACACGATGCCGAACACCTGATAGCGACCCGCAACAAACCCCTTCGATAAAAATATACCCCCTACGTGTAGAATCCTCCCCTGTATTCTTACATAAGGCAAAGCCGACCGCGCCATCCGGTGGCCTCTCCTTTTCGCCCATGCAGAAGTTTCGGTCGGCCAGGTACGACACTACGATGAGAATGATGAAGAAGACGAAGGTGACCACCGCCTCCCAGACCTCAACAATGCTGGGCGAGGAGGCCATGAGGACGATCGCCATCCACACGTACGCGAAGATACAGAAGAACGCCGTCACACAGAACACTTTTATCTGCTTAACGCGTCGAATTTCCGGCGACGGGACCGCCATAATGCATATACCGAAAATGACGAGCAGGTTGAACGCCGCTGAGCCGACAATGGTTCCCGGCCCTAGTTCGCCCGCTAGGAAACCATTGCCAAAGGTCTCGATGACCGACAACAGGATTTCCGGCGCACTGGTTCCAAGCGCCATCAAACTAAGATTAGCAACGGTGTTGTTCCATACTTTCACCTGTGTAGGAAATGATACGATAAAGGTTACATGAACCAATTAATTAAAACTAACGTTGAGTACAAATATGTACATGTATGGATGTATGCATTTGAGCCGTTCCTTTACAAAACCTGTATAAGCGATATATGTGATGACGTTGGCAAAATTCATCTGTGACTATATATTTGACGAAATGAAGATGTATTGTGTTGCTTTCATATTTACAAATACCTAAGACGATAAACCACTATTATTGTTAACAATTGTTTATAAATGAACTAGACAATAATAAGATTTAATATAACCAAAACGTTTGTTCATTCACAAGGTTTTGTCGTGGAACGACTCGTATGTATTTTGTTTACATAAAGAGTTCACGGGCTTTCAATATTTTGCACATTTGATAAATGTTCTTTTCAACTGTAGATTAAATTTCGTGGTTTGCGTGGGATGAGGTCAATGACGCAGGTTGATACAATCAGTGTCGTAAACATATATAAAGATGTAAATATGCTGTAATATACATCAATGAAGTTATCATTAACCGAGGTATTAAGTTACGCATGAAAGCCCAATATTTTTATTCGAAAAGTATATGCAGACCTAGACCTAATACAGCTACATATTTCTTCCCAATAACAATATTATACTTGTTTTACGATATCGCAAATGTCTTCAATACTGAGTTTTTTAACATCCATCGTAAGATATGGAGCAATAACAACTCAATCCTAACCATAGCGCGATTTTAACAAGGATGCACATCCATATAACTCGTTCATTATAACCCCATTAGCATACTTTATGTTCAAAGATGGGTATTACGCCGTTCTTAATATAAGGGTACTGTGTCGTGTTCTGAGAAAACTGTGCACAATGCTTGTGCGTAAATTGCCATCCCAGATTAGCCTGTGCAGTCCGCACAGGCTTATCAGGGACGACAATTTCCGCTTTTATGGAATTTTTCGTTTAAATGATGTCTCTTCTTAGCGAAAATCCAGTTTAGGCGGAAAGTGTCGTCCCGGATTAGCCTGTGCGGACTGAACAGGCTAATCTGGGACGACACTTTACGCACATACACTATGCCCAGTTTTTTCAGAACACGACACAACTATGCAACTCAACACACCTCCATCACTCGAACACCGCCGTCAGCGTTGGGATCAGGGACGCAAACTATCGTGGTCTTAGAGGTGATACGCTCGATGGCGCACATGAACACGTCCGCGATGATGGCCACTGCGAGAAAGATCCAGAGCATACCGACCAGGTACAGGAAGGCGCGGCCCCCGATCACCCATGTGTATTCGCTCACTAGCGGAAGCATGAGTCCTTTGTCGGAGCATGTGTAGATGTTCAGATCGACAGTAACATTGCCGACCTCGACGTAGGCCTGCATGATGGCGGAAGGTTATGCTGTTTTCAGACAAATGAAACTTGAAATATATTAAGACCCGTTATGTCGTTTGGTTTTGTTGTACTTATTTTGAGTGATTCGACGTTGTTAAATATCGAAATCATCATACTCATGATTATATTGCGTTTTAATCATCTTTGATCATGTACTCTGCATACACACTTGCTGTTTTTTTAGTTTGCTGTTTGCTTTCTGGGCGAGAGGACTAGTATTTGTCTTCGAGAAGCGATGAGACTGTTTGTTGCGCGGTGTAATAGTGAACACGTCTGTATCTGGGCGCAGAAAACGTGTTCATTTTTTCGGGAATGCACTGATTTAAACAAAACTTAAATACAATATCTGAACTACATACTAAGGTAGCAGTCTTAACATATTTTTTTTTATTAGGCTTTAACACTAGACATTGTAAACGTATCTGTTGTCTTATCCCCATAAAGTCACCAATCCAGCAGAACCTTTTTCTTATTAATCTGACTTTTTAAACCTGTATGATGTTGATTTGTATGGGAAGTTTCCCGTGTGGCCATCGCATGGCGACCATGTTTTAAAACAGACCGGTACCATTCTCAAACTCGACCGATATATATGAGAAAACATGTTTACAAGTGTTATTTCATATAAAGTTCGATAGCTTTTTGTTTATACATATATTATAATTATGTTTTAATTCTCCTCAGTTATAGCATGTTAATAAATATGGTTAAACGCGTATTTTATTGTAAACTTGCCTCCAGCTATACTGTAACAGTATCTTATGTATATGAACAGTTAGTTTATAGATGTTAATGTAACTGTCTTATTCATATTACGTAGATTATTTGTGGCGTGTTCTGACACAACTGGGCACAATGCTTGTGCGTAAATTGTCAACCCAGATAAGCCTGTGCAGTCCGCACAGGCTAATCAGNGTCTTAAATTACGTTTTTATTAGGCTTTAACACTAGACATTGTAAACGTATCTGATGTCTTATCCAACATGAAAGTCACCAATCCAGCAGAACCTTTTTTTTATTAATCTGACTTTTAAAAAATGTATGAGGTTGATTTTTTATCACGCGCGGCAGTTTCCCATGTGGCCATTGCCTGGCGACCATGTTTTCAAACAAACCGGTACCATTCTCAAACTCGACCGATATAAATTAGAAAACATGTTTGGAGAATGTTTTACGACGATTCGACAAAATCAGACTTATCGAGAGCTTACGAGATTTCACATTAGCCATATAAGGAAACCTGCCGCGCCCCCTGGTGGCAATGTCTTTCATCGGACAGGAACTATTTTTAAACTAAGCCGAGATTTAATTAGTTCAATTGTTCTGAGCAAGTTTCGTGAATATTCGAATAAAGACTTCTAGCGGGTTAACAATGTTTCACCATAGCCAAAAAGAAAACTGCCTGACCACTGGAGGCCATGTTTTTCTACGGAACAATTACCAATAGTATCAGCAAGTTTTAATAAGATACGTCAAAAGTGTGCCTTCTGGCCTATTGAAAAGCTTTTTCTTTAATATGAGCTAGTGACCTAGTTCTTTACACCTAGTGATTTTGGTCATACAAGTGGCATCTAGATTATTCACAAGGTAAATGTTGAAGACACACGACGCATGGCGGACGACGAACGACGGACACCATGTGATCACGAAAGCTCACCATGAGCACGTTGAGCTCAGGTGAGTTAAATATTAATTGGTTGCTTCTACGAATCTCGGATATTATGCAATATAAACTTGTTTCACGTGTATACGTGTATGATATAACAGTTATTTAGTAAAAGCTTGCATACAAAGTTCATCGTCATTTCCTGTTTCAAACCTGACCATATTCTGACTAGCCAACCGCTTGAAATATTTGAATGGGATTGTGTCACGTGTCAGGCTTTTTATCAAGTAAACATTGATGAAATCCCGACTACTAAATCTTTATTTGCCCGCGTGTAAACTCTAAACCAAAATACAGTAAATCGAGAAAAAGAAATGCAAAACTCGATGTCCATCCACAGAACGTTTTGCACAAAGGACTGCCGACTTTATGCTGGTGTATGTATGCACGCGATTGCGGGTACAAATAGTCCAAGCGATGGAAAGAGTCAATATTGACATTGGCGATATCGCACTTTTGTAATGATAAAACGTCTTAAACACTGGGAAATACTCGGTACACAATGCCTTTTCAACACGAGAATTTGGTGCATGAAAAGTTATGAAAACACAGTCGGGGCTGGATAATATTGCATACGGCGCATATGTGTGTGCGTTGATTTTGTGTTAACTATTGAAAAGCTATATCTGTCAAATGCTTTTCTGTATTTTTATGTCTTATTCCTGTTTTGAGTAGTTTAAAGCAATGAATGAGTTATGTTACGGTAATTCGGAGATCGACCACTTTCACTGACTAGCTCGGTAGATGGGTGTCCGCATACGCCGCAATATTTAGTGCCTCAGTTAATATACATTTCAACATGTTTAAGATTTTGACAAGAGCATTCACTAATATACATATTCGTACGAGTTTCGCTTTTAAACAACTTGCAAATCTGGGTTTTAAGCTCCTCACTAAGTATGTTGGTTACAGATGCGGGCAATATATATTAAATACTGGCACCTACTGAGTATATGCCAAAACGACATGAAGCATAAATGAAACAAGAAATGTGTCCACGCGACACGGATGCCCCAAAGTGTAACTTTGTCACTACATAAAAGCAGATTTCAAAACCTAAACACAGGCCCAAGGGTAAAGGTCACAGGGGTAAACAATTTTTTGGTGATTGAAAGGTCTTGTGCAGAAACATATGCATACCAAATAAAAAGGTTACAACTCAAATAGAAATATTCCCTTGCACATGAAACATCAAGTAAACTGCATTTTCTATATTAATTTTGTCTATAACGTTTGGTCATCACATTGTTGTGATACGTATTGATTTCACATTGTCTATAACGTTTGGTCATCATATTGTTGTTATAAGTTTTGATTTCACTTTGTCTATCACTTTTGTTAATCACATTGTTGTCATAATGTTTGGTTTCACTTTGTGTATCGTTTTTGTCATCACACTGTTGTCATCATTTTTTATTTCACTTTGTCCTTTACATTCCATTGTATTGTAGTACATACAACAGTTATTTAAATACCCTTGTGAATGTTATAAAAATGTAAACGCAGATTTCGAAACCTAAACGCGGACCCTAATTTGAAGGTCAAGGTGAAAGGGNTGTTTTTATCACTTTATTTGTAAAAAATTTAATATAAAAATATATATTAAGATATATAAATCATATAATATATCATAAATTAATAAATAACAGGAAAGTTAACACAGCATGATTTATAAATTCATATTATATATTCATATTTGTTTAAAAGAAATAGATAATACAAATAAAGATAACGTTTATTTCATTTTAAATATAAATAATATAATATATATATAAAATATATATAAATGAATTTGTATCATATAATATATCATGAATATTTTTTTAAAGAGTGGCTTAAGTTCGCATAAACGGCGCATGGTGCATATGTTGTTTCGTTTTGTGCCGTACTGTTCCGTTTTGGCAATTGGTTCCTTGCCATAAATAAAGGACCACGAAGGTGTGTATGATAGAAATGCAATACTGCTGCAGCTTCTGGAGTTTCACTTCTTTATACATGTATTGTTAAAATTTACTAAATGTGCGGTAATCTGTGTCTTACGGAACACATTTCTGATTAAATCTAAACACTGCCTAGTCCAACTTGTTGACGCTCTCAAATATTAAGCTACTTTTTATATGGGTAATATTTGGAAAGAATTTAGCCCGTATAAAAAGTATCTCTAAATTCTTGGCAACGTCTTATAAATAAGACTTAACACTGCCATACTAATTTTGAGCTTGAAAAATACAAAATTAAACTATTTCTATGAACTATTTTCAAAGACGTGAACATATGGCTACATAGCTCAGTGGTAGAGCGCCAGTATAGTAAACTGGAGGTCGTGGGTTCGATCCCCACTGGAGACTTTTTGTGACCGACTTGCAAAACATTGTTTAACTAGCTTAGCGGCTAGAGCACCAGTCTAATAAACAGGAGGTCGTAGAATAAAAATAACACAGGCTCGTTCTTGAGACTTTGTTGCATGCAAACAGTTCGGCTAACTTACAGTTATTTATCAAAACGAGTAAATTATTACAAATTGAATACGTTATACTTAAATATATAGGCTTTATCGTGATTGGTACGGCATGCTTGAATTTGTATCAATTTATTACAAAGATGAGTATAAGTTAAACATTCATAATCAATGTTAAAATAATATTATACAACTAGGTTACAATGTTTATGGTATTACCTCTTCTGAACCTGAAAAACAGGAATGTTAACACAGCATGATTGAAAATGTTTACAGTAAACTTAAATATTTTAAAGCACTGTTTTGTTATAATAGGTTTGTATCAAAAGTTGTCAAGATGGCCGAGTGGTCTAAGGCGCCAGACTCAAGGTTGTCTACCTTTATACAGAGTATCCACGTGAGGGATGTTTGACGGACCAACGTGTTAGCATTAACGGTGGAACAAATCAAGCGATAAATCTCATTATTGTATATTTTTGTGTGCATTTTAAGTCAACTATTAAATAACTTTTTTTTTAAAAGAGTTGCTTAAGTTCGCATAAACGGCGCATGTTTTTTTTTCATGCCTAGCACATATTAAAAAAAACACTTAAGGTATGATGGTCCTGTTATAATGACTGCTTGTTTGCCAATTATACTGGTTCTGAGCATACCTCGAATCAAATCACTACCGCCAGTACACACCACGTGATGATGATCGATTCAAATATGATTTTATATTATATACAATTTAAAATGAAATAAACGTAACCTAATTTTTATTATGTATTTCTTACTTTTATACGAAAAAAGTTAATCTTGTTAGAAAAAAGCACTGATTTGTAAAACAAACACACCATAGAAACGCTCATTAATAGAAATTGTCCAGATCCGACAGGGGCTTACTTGTGAATACAGTAACGTGAGTGGCTACCTTTTACCCTTATGGGGAGCTCCAAACTAGAAATCTTCCATATACCTCATGTATGGTTTTGAACATAACTACGCCTTTAAGCTCAATGTGAAAGACTTGCTATATTGGAGTGAAGTTCAACAAGACACTGTCCGTTAAATTGTTAAACAAAACATAGTGTATGACAGCTTTCAACAAAAGTAATTACCACTGACGCATGTCGCTTATGCTTAAGTATGTGCCTTACATGGTTTCTTGTTTTATCTACTAAATGGCTTCCAGTTCACATTTCACTCAATGTTTATACAAAAAGACTAAACTTTTGACAATTGCAAATTTATAAAGTTATGCACATTAATGTTATTATTGAATAACAATGTAGATACATGAATACGCTAACACTGTGCATAAGGGACAAATGGGTGCACTGTGAATAAGGGACAAATGCGCTTCTGTAAATCTACTTGTATCCACTTAAGTGTCACTTCATATATCCTTATCAACTTAAGTTGTCGTATTGTATAATCTGTAATCTTAAACAAAGAACAACTTAACTGCTTAATATTTTGGCATAACACACAAGTTATTATTTTACAACCACATAAAACTGTCCTACAGATACGGATATAAGGTCCGACAGGAAATGGTTCATACGCTAATTTTGACACAAGCGGACATTTGTTCCTACGTTGTTTTTTTCGACAGCCCGGATAATGGTTCTCACTTTTTTTGGCAACCCGGACGATGGTACCTACGTTGTTTTGATATCCAGGATTCAAATATAATTGATATTTGTTACAACTTCAACAGGTGTACATTTCCAATATCAATTGGTAATATGTCTTGCAAGTGTTATTTTATGTATAGAGCCCGATAGATTTACATGTATACGTGTATTCGAATCTCCTCAGAAATAGCATGTACATAAACATGACATAAACGCATTTGACTACTTTTATTTAAAAGTGTATCTGGCTATAAGTGAACGTCACTGATAGAACCATATTAAACACAAACACTGTTACAGGTTATATTTTATGCATATACACAATTATTGTATAAATGTTCATGTAACTGTCTTAGTCATAACAACTTAACAATGTTATCAATAAGTGCTGATAATTTAAATCAGTTGTCAGGATTGCCGATAGGTCTAAGGCGCCAGACTCAATGGTGTATATCTTTAAATAAAGTGTTCTGGTCCACATATGTGGGCGTGGCTTCAAATCCCACTTATGACACATTGTTTTAACTTTTTAATCCATTAAATTAATTGCAGCACACAATACACTTTTCAAGCTAGATGGACGTGAAAACGAGAGCATGAATGGTCAACACTTCCGGATCCGCATTTGCTTAAAACTGCTTCGGTTACAAATTAAGTCGACACAAGGACAGTTATTTGAACTAAAAAGCCTCGGATTGAAAAGCGGATTTTTTTTAACTCATATCAAATAAAATCGAAGTGCAAAATAACGTCTTGGATAGTGTAAGTAGGAATTTATTAAACCCATATAAAATAAAAGCGAATTGCAAAACAAAAGTGCGAAAAAATTACAAAAATACAGTAAACACAAAACCATATATCCGACAAAATAATATCACTTTCAATTGAAAATGTTATTACATATTTATTGTACATCTTTTCCTGTTTACCATTAATGAACATGAAACAATGGTCAGTGATAACACATTCATACTCTATTTGTAAAAAAAGATGACAATAGAAATGTGAGCGGTTGTTTTGTTCGGTTGTATCTTCTAAACAATACTTAAAATTTCAGTTAGTTTAAAAGCGACAATATAAACGTTAAAAAAGTAAGATCCACGAGCTCAAACCACCCAGATAACAACGAAAAAGAGCAAAATTAAGTATTTTACAAATGACACATGTACAACACTTGCGCTTCAATAATAGCTGGGAAAAACCCATCTCATAACATGAACGAATGTTTTGTAAGAACTTTTGACATTTATTTTAACGCGTACATATTCAAAATGGTATTTTTATGACTATCAATAAATTATTCTCCCATAACCAACTATAAGTTTAAAAATGCATATCAAACTATAAATATTTAGTATAGATCTACTTGTATTAATAATTGATTAAAATATCGACCTAAAAGTATAAAGCGTTTTCTCAAAAGTTCACGTTGATGGTGCCTGTTGCCTGCAACGACGACAGGGTTACATAAATCACCCAAAGAAAGATCAAAAAGACACCGGAAATGGTTTTTGTCCTCTGCGGTCCTCCCAGCTCGGCGCGTCCGAAGGCGACGGAGTAGCGCCGTACCATGAGCAGCGCCAGGGCAATGAGCGCCACCACCACGTACACCACCACCGAGAACCCCATAGAGCCGGCCGGAACGTAAAAGGTTTCGCCCTGAAAGAAAAAAAGTGTGTCAAACAGCCATTTTTTACGTTGCACATTGAAAATCGTGTTCACAATAAGAAAGCTTTTCAAAGACAAAACCCTTCATACATGTTACGAAAAATCTTCATACTCTTATCGTTAAAAAATTTTTTTTTTTTTAGTTTGAATGATCCTAGTTAAATGATGTATAAAAAAAAACTGTTGAGCGTTTTCGCATGCGCTTCATTAACATGATTACGTTGAAAGTGTAACCCAATCGTCATCATTAACCTCTGTGTTGTGAGTATGTATTACTTATTTATGTGTCACAACATCAAAGCAATGTTATATACATATTTAAATTAATGTACTGGTGTAACCCGTTCTTTTTAATATTATAAGCAATGTACACATTCAGTCTGGTTTGGCTTAAACAAAAATGAAAAAAAAAACAACAACAGCGTTTTTATGCCCTACCTTAACAGCCCAGTATATACTGGAAATCAGCCACGGCAACCCAAGACCGAGAAACATGTTGACGGAGTTACTTCCGTTCACGTTGCCGACGGAGCTGTCGGCGGTCTTCTCATTAATGGCGGCGGTCTTGCTGGCGAACGTGTCTGGCATACTGGTCCCTAAGGCAACGAATGTGATGGCGGTGATGGCGTCTGGAAGGCCGATCAGGCATCCGAAGCAGGCCGCGAGGTCGTTTATGATGGCCGTAAGGACTCCGATTATCGCCAAGGAGACGCAGAATGTCGGCCAGCCACCCAAGTACTTCGGGGGTGGGATGAAGGCAAAGATAATCTGAAAATGAGCAACACTGTAGTGTTAACAGAAAAGCCACTTTCACTGCCATAATGTCATATAAGACCGTTATAAATTCACACTTAGTACGTCTCAGTAAGGTTTTAACCCATGGTTGGTCTTTTGATCACTTTTTTACAATTAATTGAATAACATTAACAGTAACAGCAACGCATTTGCTGAACATGACCAACACTTATTACCAAAACTCTTAATTCAGACAGTGCT
>VMBQ01008586.1:0-36648 GCA_007657795.1 Dreissena rostriformis
CAGAATGTTTATCTTGATAATATCTGATTTTGGATCACATATGGGTCATCTGGGGTCAAAAGTTTGGTCACCAGGCCAATTCTAGTAAAACCTTGTGTAGATGAAAGAGGTCACCGTTTTCATCACGTCTTAATGAAATTTCGTCAGAATGTATTAATTGATGAAATCTTGCTTGGGATTGTATATTGGTTATCTGAGGTCATAAAGTAGGTCATCTGGTCAAATCATAGTAAAACTTCCTGTAGACGATAGAGGTCAAAATTTATCAGATCTTTATGAAATTTAGTCAGAATGTTTATCTTGATTGAATCTGGGTTGGGATTATATAGTCAGGTGAGCGATTCAGGGCCATCATGGCCCTCTTGTTCATTCTCTGTTCTACGGGGAAATTTTCCAAAAAACTGAGTCGGGGGGGATAAATAAAAATAAAATTCAAAGCATGAAAAGTTAGCAGTGTACCAAAAAAATAAAAATAAAACTGTCTTAACCGATTTTTTTATTTTTAAATTTAAAATCTCAGCCAATTTAACCTTATGTATACTTGTATTAAACTTTATGTGTTTTATATACAACGTACCATGACCCAACAGGTACCCAGTTTTTGTTTTGTCACAGTGTAACCCAAAATGGTCAAAGCGTACCGGAAAATGGTTAAAATGTTGATATAAAAATAGTTATATATTTTTTATGGAAAAAATGTTTTGTTTTAAGTTAATGAAGAATAATAAGCATGTTAACTTGCTACTGTGTAAAGAAAAATAATTAAAATTAAGAAATTCATAGGTTTGGATACTATACACCTATTCTTGTGACTTTAACGGACATATTAACATCCGGACCCAATGTCATTTTCTTCAGAATCTGTGTTCCATACTTTTTTATAAATATAGTATATATATGGGTGGGTTGGGCATGGGATTATTGATGCAAGTACCTGTGGTTCAGTCCTCATGTTCATCTTAAAGTAATGTAAAGTAGTACTTCTTGGACATTTTTGGGATGTGGATTTTTATCAATAAAAATATTATAGTATCTACATTTTACCCAAAACTTCTTATAACATCGAATGTTATGTTTGGTGCATGCCACCTCTGCATCATCTGCAAATATGCTAATAATTTTTATGTTCATTTCACAAAATATGTGAATAATGTCATTAATTGTGTTTTCAAGATTTACCTTTCTAATTGAAATAATTTCTTCTCCATTTCTAATTTATTTGATTTTGAAATATTCCCCATACGCCTCATTGTTGTTAACGTCCTCCATTTGCGAAAATACAATATGAAAATCATTTGTAAAATACTCACCGATTGGCTAATAGCGTGTGGTATTGGCTGCAATAGCCAATGAAAATCGCTGACGCTTGACAAGTCGACTAGGCACAACTATAAACAACGATACAACCCATATTATAAACCCATTTTTAACAACACATTCGGCAATCTGCGCAGTTTTTTGAAGTTTTAAATAAAATACCAGGTCGGCGGGTGAAATGATAATAAAAAACCCGAAAGTGACTTTTATTATGCCCCCTTTAGAAGAAAAGGGGGTATATTGCTTTGCGCATGTCGGTCTGTTGGTCTGTCGGTCTGTCGGTCTGTCGGTCCACCAGATGGTTTCCTAATGATAACTCAAGAACGCTTAGGCCTAGGATCATGAAACTTCATAGGAACATTGATCATGACTCGCAGATGACCCCTATTGATTTTGAGGTCACTTGGTCAAAGGTCAAGGTCACAGGTCAAGGTCACAGTTACTGGAAATAGGCATTTTAAGGATTTAGCATGGTTCAAACAAGGGAAACAACTACCGTTTATGCATGTTCTTTTTGTTACAGCAGTTGCCTCCCTTGTAATTTATTTAAATTTTACCAAATGTAAGGCTAACTGCATTTTTGTAATGCATTGTATCAATAAACCTCGGGCAAAAATGAAATTAAGGTTGCATTATCTCTACCTAGTTATGCCCCCTTTCGAAGAAAAGGGGGTATATTGCTTTGCACATGTCGGTCTGTNATAGGGGGCATGCATGTTTTACAAACAGCCCTTGTTTTTATTTGTATTTGTCAAAATATAGGGTAAGCGCTCCCATAGAACAGAAAATATAAAAATGTTGGCCTAAACAATATCTTGAAAGTGTTCAAATATAGGTCATGAGTGACTGGTAATTTTTTCACCAGGTCAAATCTTCAAAAACCTTGTAATCATCTTACAGGCCACATGTATGACCTTATCTTGATGAAACTAGGTTAGAAAGTTTATCTTTACAATCTCTAACCACATTTTTAATCTGGGCCACAAACTATTTCACCAGGTCAAATTCTTACAACTCTAGGGGTAACATTTATGAATCAAGCTTTAAAAAACTTGGTCAGAATGTGTTTCTTGACAATATCAAGGCCCTGTTTGATTCTGGATCAGGTGCGTCCAAAAACAAGGTCACCAGGTTAAATCTTACACTCTGGAGGCCACAGTAATAACTCTGCCTTGATGGGACTTAGTCAGAATGTTTATCTTGACAATATGAAGGCCACGTTTGAATGTTGGTCAGGTGGGGTCAAAAACTTGATCACCAGGTTAGAAACCTGATGCAGGATGATTAAAAAACACTGTTCCCATGGATTGGTGCTGTTTTCATGCAAAGATTGTTTCATGTGTCCCTGGAGTTAAATCTGGACATGCCCGGAAGACTTATTATAGCCTTTATATAGCCTTAAAAGCAAACACATGCCTCAATACAAAATAGAAGGATAAGAGGTTTCTGGGTAAGCTTATGGCTATTCAGACCCTAAAGGTCCTCTACAGATATTTTGATTTTTTTACCAATTTGATAAAACCTGGCCTCAATAGGGGTCCACATCTTGGTTTGCATATAGTGCAAAGCAAAATGACTGGTTTGAAACCACAAAAACCAGGGCTTGAATATTTGGTATGTAATTTTTTTTTCTCTCAAACGTTTGTATGAATTATATCACTGTGGTCGAATCTTAACTTGTACTTGCATGTTCTCCAAAACCCAAAGGAACACAGAACACATATTGTATAAATCCCTATAAACTAAGTTTGTGCAGGGGTATACTGGAATCACCCTTTAGGTTGGTTGGTTGGTCGACAGTAGGTTGGTCAATCATGCTGCTCATTTTTACTTTGTGCAAGGCGGTAGTTATGTGTATGTTGCTAAATTCTTTTCATAATAATAAGCCCTTGAACTTAAGCATATTTTGGATAGCTACATCATTGTGTTGTTAACTAGTCACTCAGTTTTCTGCTTATCATAATGAAACTTTGTAGACATATTGTTGAAACTATATAGATGTGCAAGAGATTATTTTCATGAAAGTCATGATATTCCTTGCTGAGTTATGTTTCCTTGAACTTGGGCAAATTTTGGATACTGAACATATTTGTACAAGCTAAGTTTGTACAGTAGACTTTGCCAATACCAGACTCTCTGAATACCGGAATTCTCCCGATTCCGGACGGTCATGTCAGTCTTGAATTTTCCCCTTCTATGTCTTTGTTAAAAAATGTTGAATAAACCGGACTNATAAGCATGCGTTTGAAGTGAATGCAAAACATGCATCATTTCGAAGAACTATCAATTTACATAAACAAGAAATAAACATGTTTTAGTGTTTTTGTGACAATTTTTATACTTATTGACAAAATAATGTCAAGCGTAGTTTAATAATGGCAACAATTACTACATTATTCTGTACCAAATTTTGTTAGTGAAAAAATATAATTATTTTAAACTACATATATAACTTACAATATTTTCTTTTGATACATTTAAAACTAGTGAACTAGTGAAACAAATGTGAAAGCTCTACAACTCACATATTTTGCCCAATCATCATGAAACTTATTGTCAGAAAATTTGTTCAAATGATAGCTCAGCCAGATTCTAGAATGGTTTCAGTCCATTGAAAAAGAAGGCATCCAATGGGGGCAGTTCTCAATATAATTATGGTTATAGAAAACATTGTGCATAATATACTGTAGCAGTCTAATTTTTTTGTCAAATTAATATGAAACTTGCTCAGAACATTTGTTTTAATGATATCTGGTAAAAAAAATATTTTATATTCCGTAATATAACATATGCTGGGATTGGGGTGGGACGTTTCCTTAAAAGGATATAGGCCTTTGACAATCTTGTTTGTTTTTACAGCCTGTGGCTTTTGGATTTAAAAAAATAACTGATTTATCCAGAAAGTGGGAAAATAAACTTAAAAAAAATATACATTCTTCCAAATTAAGTATAATACAATGTCAAACTCCAACTTTATATCATAAAATACTGCTAACAATGTTTGTTTCTAACACGTCAATGGTTATCTTTTGATAATAATTTTTTAATTGGACATTGGCAAAGTTTGTTTACATTTATTGAAAAAATCATTATTTTTTGCAATTGAAAAACTTTTCAATATTGGTGGTAATATTTCAGCAAGAAAATTTAATTATACTATCAGCGTGCCAAATCTTCATGAAACTTGTTCAGACCAATTTTCCTAATGATATCTCAACCGAGGTTAACACTTGGTCATGTGGAGTCATGAACTAGGTCACTAGGCAGGGAATAATCTACATGCGCGTCACGCGTCTATGACGCACAAATATTGAAATGGAAGCATAGTTTTGAAGTATGTGCGTCCTATCGGACGCATTGCTGAAACGAATCCATTAAAGCATACGCAAATCACGATAAGTACGAACCATCTTGGGTATGAGTCAAAAGTGTAGCAATGAACTCGGAGTTTAACCAAATGAGGCTTGAAGAATGCAACAAGTCTTTTGATTTGCTCTAGTCGAGCCGCCGCTGTATAATACGAACCAATAAGAATTGATCTTTTAAATAGAGTGTGTTATGATATTTTTTAGAGTCCCCAAATGAAGGCCTGCTTTAACTTTTTGTAACTTAGTCATACATAATACAGAAATAATGCCTCCAAATAAGATGTTGAAGCTTAGATCCAAAACAAACAACTCTAACTTCAATAATGGTAGGTCAACGGCTCGCAATTCAGATGTTTACAATAATATTATCAGGCTCGCAATACGGATGTTAACAATAATATTATCATTGACTTGAATCAAGTTGAAATGTTGTAACAGGTTACATTCATGTAACAGACACTGTTATAGCCTATGTTAAGGCAAACAAGATAGAGATAACCCTGAATTTGTTTTTTGTTTTCAAAATATCACTGTTTTTGAGATCATTTAAAGTTTAATGCAAAATATAGTAATTGGGCTAGTGTCATTTTTTTCACTACTTGGTATCTTTCAAAATTTGGGACTCATTTTTTTTCAAGGTGGACTCATTAATTTTGACCTGGGACTCATTGGTCTAAAATCTGCGTGTTAAGGGACCCATAGGTAGTCAATTCTAGATTATTCCCTGACTAGGTTACATTTAAAATGGCTTTCGAACACTCTAAATGCCCCATGTATTGCCATCGACATAGAATTTGTTCAGAGCAATTTTCCTTATGTTATCTCAACCAAGGTTAAAACTAAGTCATTTGGAGTCATAAACTAGGTTACTAGGTTAAATTTAAAATCGTTTGTGAAAACTAGATGCCGCATTTATTGCCAAGTATTCACAAAACTTGTTCATTACATTTATCCAAATTATATCTTGACAAAGTTTGTACCCGGGTCACATGGTGTCAGAAACTAGGTTACTAGGTCACATTGAAGAAAGGCTGAAGAATACTCTCAATGTCACATTTGTTGCCCAATGTTAATGAAACTTGGAATGAACATTTCCTCTTATGAATTCTCTGATAAGTGAGATATGATTCCAGTCCAAAGAAAAACATGGCTACCATGAGTCAGGCAGTTCTTCTTATATGTCTATAGTAAAACTATGTTAACACTTTGAATCACGTTTGTAACCCATTCCTCGTCAAACTTGCTAATAATTAAAAAATAATAGTGTAGCCACAATATTTGGACTTAGATTTAAATCATTGTTGTTTGTTAAAAAAGAAGCTGCCTGGTGTTTGGTCAGTTTTATTGTTGA
This sequence comes from Dreissena rostriformis, assembly GCA_007657795.1. Taxonomy (NCBI): domain Eukaryota; kingdom Metazoa; phylum Mollusca; class Bivalvia; order Myida; family Dreissenidae; genus Dreissena; species Dreissena rostriformis. The sequence goes on from VMBQ01008586.1 coordinate 6,037, forward strand.
ATCTAATGAACACTACCTGCTCAGGTCTGTTAAATTCCTTGGAGTCTCAGATGAGAGCCTTAGGGCTTTTGGCCCTCTTGTTGTGTATGTAGGGATAGTCATTGCAGAGTTATGTTCCCTCGATCTCAGATGAGGTTTGAACACATACATCATTGTACATGTGTAATTAGTTGAAAACTATTTTCGTGTATCAAAAGGAAACTTCATAAGAGAGTGGTTTATACTACGTAGAAGTGCAAACATTATTATTGTGTTTCTCAAACTGTTTGTTGCAGAGTTGTGTACCCTTGAATGTAGGCTATTTATTAAAATAATCAATTTAAAACTTTTTTTCNTGGCAATATGGAGATTATGCGCGTCATTTCATGTTGTTCCTGTGTCAAGAATTCTGGTTGCTATGGCAACAAATAGACTAGAAATATTGCTGAAAATGGTGGAGTTTACCGGTGTGGGACCATATTGCTTGGCAACAGTCTTGTCTTTTGTCCCCTACCGGTTTCATTGGATGGGACTTATGGTTTAAGCTCTGTCTGTCTGTCAGTCAGTCAGTCTGTCAGTTTGTCAGTCTGTCACACTTTTCTGGTTCCTGCGATTACTTTTAAAGTTCTTTGTATTTTTGTCATGAAACTTGAAACATGGACAGATGGCAATATGGACATTATGCACGTCATTTCATTTTGTTCCTACGTCAAAAATTCTGGTTGCTTTGGCAACAAATATATAAAAAAAATAATAAAATAATAATCTGACAATGGTGGAGCCGGTAGGGGACATAATTGCTTGGCAATAGTCTTGATTTTACTATCCTGTCTTTATGAAAGCAAGTTGAATTCACAAATGAAATTTACATACATTTTTTTTGGCGCTTTTCATGGAATTTTAGCCTTACCTGATTTCAACTGTCAATTTTTCACCAAGTATTTCTGTAACTTTAAAACTTCCTATTTCAAGCATAGCATATAAATATCTGACATGTCCGGATGCAACATTGCCAGCTTTACAGTTTTTGTTTGGAAAGCAAATGTCTCGTTTTATAAAGTATGTTGGTTACTTACATAAGCTGAAAGTTAGGTGCCTTTTGAACTCAAGGTCAGTAACTTAAAAGTAAAGATACAAGGGGCTTAAAACACGAAATTGGTTTCCAATAATACATATCTTGGGACTTCTTTGGCCTACAAATATCCAAAGGATTCATTGGTTTGTGGTTATAAGGTTAAAGGTCAAAGGGGTTTGTAACTTGATCAATGTTTTCTCCATATACCAGTTTCTGTGGCACAGAACCATTGCTCTTTCTCTCTGGAGGAAAGGTAGAAGCCTAGCAATGTTGAGGTCAACCAGAGGCCAAGGTTTGAAAAAAACAATTCTAACAATTATTGCACTTAGTTACAATTTGGCTGCAAAGATTGGAGACAAAAATGATTTGCAAGCATTTCTTGTATAATATGAAGTTATTTATTTGACACTTGGGAACAGTGAAAAGGTTTCCATGATGTAGAGGGAGCACATTTTCCATTATTGCCACAAGACAGTTAAGGTAATTGCAACAGTAAAAAATATTTCCCTTAATACAAATTGATTGACTGTTCCATAATATAAATAAAATTTCATTCTATTTTATTACCTACTTCTTATAATCTACCTTAATTATACCCCCACAAACGAAGTTTAGGGGGGTATATAGGAGTGAGCTTGTCAGTCGGTCTGTCTGTCTGTCGGTCCGTATTGGTTGTCCGCTCTCTAACTCAAGTAATTTTCATCCAATCTTCACCAAACTTGGTTAGAAGTTGTATCTTGATGATGTCTAGGTCAAGTTCGAATATGGGTCATGCCGGGTCAAAAAGTAGGTCACAGGGTAACTTAGTGTGTTTTAAACATTGAGCATGTTCTGTGTCAATGCTTCATGTGGGGGTATTTGTCACCTTAGTGACAAAGCTCTAGTTTTATATTGCGCAACATTCTGTGCAGTTTGAATGTTCATGAGTGCAAGAGAGCTTTAAATGCACTTATTTTTTTTTGGCACCATATATTTTCATACATAATTAGAGGTAATACATGTGCCAAAAGGATTTAAGTGCACTTAATTCATTTAAGAATAAGCCAGTTGTGCAAAATGAAATTACGGTGTTTACAAAACAGAAAGAGGAAAAGAGTTGCTGAACCTGCATAGTGGAAGAAGAACATGCATTTGCAGATTTAAATGTAAGGATATCTTCTCACTTAATGAAAGAAACAGGAGATTACTGGAGCCTAGGTTCATATCAACGTCAAAAGAACTTTTTATGTTCAAACATAACAGAGGATGTGCCGAGTCGTGTAAGGACATATTCATCAAAGCGCAGATCTATTTCTAGAATATATTGCCCAGATAAAAGATGTGTTTTCAAAGTTCACTTCCAGAATACGTTAGATATTGGTGGAAGAATGATAGATACAGCACTGAAATCACAATCTTCCGGTACATTTGCTTCCTTTGATAGGCGTGGAATGCACACTCCACATAAAAAAACCCAGATGCAATGATAGAAGATGTTTGTAATCGTATAAAATCCTTTCCAACACTAGAAGCACATAACCCGTCCGTAGATCTGCCGTAGAATCATATGGAATTCTATAGAAATCATTCGATGGAATTCCGCGGAGTATTGGCACTAACTTTCCATACCATTCCATGCAGTCAATGGAAAAGTGAAAAAAAATCAGAAGAGGGACTTGATATGGTATGGAATGCTGTAGAATTCCATAGAACACTGTGGAATTCCATAGAACGCCGTAGAATTCCATTGCATTATATGGAATTCCGTAGAAAAAATAGAAAGCTGGATTAAAATATAGAAAAAAACAGATTATAGATTATTGGCATTTTATTGATTTTGAAAAACAAATATGCATGTAAAATTAAAATATACTTTCATGTCTAACAAGAAATGCTTTTATCAACAAGAGGGCAAAAATGGCCCTATACTGTTCATCAGAGTCTCTACATCACAAGCTTTTTGGAGATTTGACTAACTGACATACTTTTGGACCAAAACTGACCCAATTTCAGTCTCGTCTGAGATTTTAGGCAGAATATTCTGAGCAAGTTTGAGATGGATTGAGCTAAACTGTGGTTTCAAAAGCACTCACAAGCTCTTACAAAGAATTGACCTAGTTACATAAACCGACCATGTGCCATATCAAAACAATATGAAGCGAAACTGTAAACTTTAAAACGGGATTATGGAAACATCACAATTTACTTCGGAACCAAGAAATGAAAGAATGCACATGAGCAGAGACTTGTTGCAATCTGCGAGTTAAACGTGTGAGTTAAACATGATTCTTATATACAATACATGTAGATATAATAAATGAGTCTAGATACAAACCTTCAACACATGAATGAAAACATGATTTGTGTTCAAAACCTTTGTTTTTAGCCAAATGTCAAAGAAAAATGTCAGTGTTCAAACTTGAAATGTCCTTTTTTGGGTATAAACAATTAAATTTAATATTGCAATAATGCAGGTTTTTATTTCGGAAACATGCTTTTTTAGCCGGATTTTTTTCGAAAAAATCTCGGCTTATAGATTGATGTTGTCGGGCGGGCGGGGGNATGATGGTTTGGTTTAGCGTGGTAAACAAAAATGAATCAAATATACCACTGAGCTTATCTAACACTGATAAATATGCCCAACTTTATACGTAAAATATAGACTACGGTGTTTTATTTCAAACACGCAATTGCTTTCTTATTCAATCGGAAAGCAAATAAATAAAAAATAAAATAGTGCAACGACTGGAGTTTTGCACTCTTGTTTAATCAGGGTGCATGATCATGTGACTTTGTGGGGTTCACAATTAAACGTTAAAGGGTGTAAACACACCGGTTAGTGGTGCTTTTTTCAAATAACTTTTTTAAACTTTTTTTTCTTAAGAATTTCAACTAGTGCATCAAAAACAGTTTTTATGCTGCTTAAGACAATGTGAAATACATCATAATTACTTTATTTAATAAGCCTGTGTTCTTGGCCACACATGCGATGTGTACAGCATTCATGTGCATGGTTATGCTTCACACAACTTCAAATTTGGTACCGATGTCAGACGTATTCAGGAATGTATTCTTAAATTTTAAGATATCGACACAAACTGCAAAAAAAACTGTCATTTATGCACTAAAGAGTTTTGCAAATGTATTTCAATAACTTGAGATATTTGCAAAAATAATGTCCTAAATGGTGTGTTTACATTCTGTCCAGCTCGTGTGTAAACCCCTGAAAACCCGTTGATCCTGCACCCTCTTTATGTAAAAAATATATGTATTATTTTATTTCAGTCTCATCCATTTACATTTACAACATAGTATATACAAGATATGAAAGCACATATATAACAACATCTGTAAATGGCCATTCAAATTTGAATAATAAGAGACTTTAAAAATACACATTTACAGTAAAACATAGTACATGTATTCCGTGAGTGAATGAGTGAGTGTGATTGTATAAATAAGAGTGGTAGGAGTTTAAACAACATGATTACTGAATTATTGAAGAGAGTATATACAAAATGCACTCTAAAATGCATCAACTGTACAGTAAACTAAAAGCCATATCAGTAGCGCTAATCTTACCTTTCATTTATAAGGTTAAAAACTGCCTAAAAAACAAGAATTTTAAGATACTGAAATGAAATATTGTGACTATTGCCAAAAATGTAAAATGTAGCTAAAACACATATCACCTCAGGCCAGGCCTGAAATGAACTGATTAGCATCACTGATATGTACTATAACATATTCTTAGGAAATTATCATGTTTCCTTGAACACTATGTACAACAGTAGTATCAAGTAAGACTAAAATAAAGAATAATCTAAATATCTGATAGTATAATCAAGAAATAAATGCATAACACATGGCATGTACACTGGTGGTCATCACAGAGGTTGCAACACAGACCAATTGACCAAGACCAAGACACTGCCAGTGTACATGCAACAGGCCACCTCTACTGCCCAATTACACTATCTACACAAATAGTTATTTTTAGACTGAAGTATTTTGTAACAGGTTTTGGCAGTCTCATACATAACACTTTCATTGGAAAAAAGAAATATAAGTTTATCCTGTTCTGACATATTAATAAAGTTGTTGTCAATTTCTATGGCCTCACGTATTTCTATGGCCTTACGTTATAACTAATAAAACATTTCTATCGTCAACATACGCAGAACATTTAAGTATAACATGAATCTCATTTTCGATTGATAAATTGCAAATTGGACATAACCGTAAATTTTCAGGCAAATTCTCATTTCTTCCTGTTTCTAGTCTCATAGGTGCGACCCCGCACCGGAATTTAGCAAAAGCAGATCTAAATTGTATGAGCATTTTAGATTTCACATAATTTTCTGTATCAAAATCATGCTTAGAAATATGACATGTTCTAAGTTTGTTTCTACCAGTACGGGATTGACCTTGTTCACTCTGTATTGAATCTTTCCACTGTTCATGTATTTATCATGGTTACAGATTCTACAAGATTACATAATTGCTTGCATGTAATTGTTGCACATTCATCAAGATAATTCAACATATCAATACTTTTGAAATAAGATTTAACATAAAATTGCCAATTTCTGCAGATATTTTTACTTCTATGACGGCATATTGAGAACACTTTACTATTTATTCTATTGTCGTACATACGTTTCAATCTATGCCATTGCTGTACACCAGATCTCCATTGTTTCACATGTGGTGGTTGCCATTATACTTCACCTTAGAGAGCACTGTTTGGTGTATATTTGCCCAAACCCAAGAAAAAGCGCATCGCTCGTATCTGGACTGCATTTATGCAAGAGAATGATCTTACACCCCAAACTGAGGCCCCATATGATATGACTTGCAAAACAGTGCTATCATATAGTTTCTTAAAAACATTGTATGGCACTCCACCTATAGATTTAAATTTGACAATTAGTTACCCAAGGGCACTGCCTGCACTTTGGGAGACATTTTTAGCAGTAAGACCATAATCAAGGAACTCATTCAATAGCAGTCCCAAGTAATTATACCTGTCAACCACTCTCAACTCATAATGTATTTATGAAAATTGCCTTTCAATATACCCATGAAATCCTCTAGAATACCATTTCACGTGAAGAAAAATAAGCGATTTAAATGATCCTCAAAAATTGCAGATTTTTATGTTAAGCCATTCATTCGCCGTATACATGATTGATGGCCCGGGATAAGTGCAACCGTGTAAGCGATGCCGTGCGTTGTGAATCTTACAGCTAATGTAGCGTCTCTTGGAGTGTTCAAATAAATTCCTGCCAAGGTTTAATAGAGTTTATCGCAGAACAGCCATGCGAATAAGAATAGCTGTCTTAAAGTTCTTGTATTCGAACGAAAGTGAACTGATCGCTAAAACATATATATATATGTACTTGCGATTATTCCGTGTAAGGCTCTATTTAAAATGTTTACAAAATATTACCGCACGAACATGCTTGGTGGGCACTTGCTATATGGATTTCTCCATCGTAAGTCGTTCATCGGCAGTTTTCCGTGAACTGTTGGCCGTTTTGGAATGGAAACTTAATATTATGTTATATGAAAATAGTATAGCCATGTTAAAAGCTGTTAATTGTTAACTTATTATCAGTATTCAGATTTAAGAAATTATGTATACAGCTTTTGAATCCTAATATGTCTGTTGCAATCCTTTTTCTCATAGCCATTGTATGGTGATACTTGTTTCTACTACTTATTTTTAACACCAAAACACATATTAGCACTTGGTATATAAAGGAAGTGACACCAAATATTGGTCTGTAAATGATTAAAAAAAAGGCAGATTAATCATTTACGACAGTTGAGATTAACACCGATTTCAATAAATGTGTTCACTGAATGTAATACACAGATGATAATGCAGGCAGCCAACTAAATTTTGAGTACATTGTGTTCATCATAATAAGCATGTTGTATGGAAATAGTGTAAAAATCNACAGCTGCAAATCAATTTGAAAGGAAAAAGAAGAACTAAACCATGTCCCATTTTATTTTGTTATATTAAATAAAGCTTTATTTTAAAAAAATCGACCTGTTTTACCTATATAACACAATATTTATTTCATGCAATATTTACAAAAAAACAAAGTTAATTAAATTACCTGGTTTTATCTATATATATATATACAGTTTCAAGGACTTGTGCTGCACATTCAAGGTTTTTCAACAAATCTTCTTTTGAGCTGATGTCCTCATTTTGTAATTTTCGTACGCAAACATGAAACAGTTCTAGAACACTGTTCTTGATATTGTAAAACAGTTCAAGGACTGTTCTAATTTTGAGAACAAATTTATAATAATATTTATAACATTTTCTTTTTAATACCAAATATGTGATGCAAATAAATTCATACATGTATTAAATTACAAATACATTTTAGACAACCAGCAAAAAATTTCTATGTTATTTTCCTTCGATTTCCATCCAAGAATATGTCTTAGTTATTTTCCATTACGATTTCCATTGAAAAAAAAAGGCTAAGTCCAACTTTCCATAGTGTTTTTCATATATTCCGTAGAAACGCATAGAATTTTAGTAGAGATTCCATGCAATTCCATAACAGCTTCAGATGGAAAATTGGCAAGTCGATGGAATTCCATCAAATTCCATTGATTTTCATTGAATTCCATATCATTTTCTATAGAATTCCATAGAAAAGTGCTAATCACTATGGCAGATCTACAGACGGGAACACACGCCAAGACACTAAAAGACATTTTATAGGATCTGATTTAAATATTAGTAAAATGTATTCATTATACAAAGAACAGTGTAAAAGAAACGGGCAAGCGATACATAGAAAATATTATGTGAGTTTTGGATAAAGATCAAGTTTATCATGCGAGGCTTAGAACCATGTTAGCGCGAGGCTTGCCGAGCGCAACCATGGTTCGGGCCGAGCATGATTAACTTGATCTTTATCCAAAACTCACATTATATTCTATTTATCCTATTATTTCCTCCCTTTTTCCATTAATAATCATCAAATATCACATTTTTTGACGATTTTGTTCTTCCATAATTTTTTGAAAAACCCACAAATGATCTAAAAAAAGCGATTGGATAGAGCTCAAGTTTATACGATCGGTGTTATGCTATCGATTTTCATCTGGTAATAGGATAAATATCAAGTTCAATGTATCATCCAATTTTCTGTGAGAAGTTTCACTTTTCATTCAATAATCCTAAGAAGGACCAGTGTCAGATGTGCGCTGTATATAGAAATAAGGGTGGAGCACCACCAATTTGAAACTTGCTTTTGAAGACCATATCAAAAGAAAAAAACAAAGCTAGAGATGAAACGAAAACAAGAGAAGTCAAACCATGTTGCAACATTTGATCTAGAGGCTTTTTTACCAATGCTGTTTTCTCTTGTGAGTTAAGTTTAATGTAAAAAAAAGCTTAGTTGTTACAATCTTTCCCTTTACTCATTACAAAACTTAAGTTTGAAATGTTTTGTTTGCGGAATGAAACTGAAGGAAAATGGTGTTCTTTTTTAGTGAGAACCTTTACTTTTGACTTACATCGAATCACTTCCTGTCACAGTAAAGAATGTCTGTTTTTATTCTGACTGTTGTAGTGGTCAAAACTGTTGCATTGATGCATGCTTTATTAAAATGTTAAAACATAGAAACCATTGAACACAAGTATTAAGAAAGTGAACATTCCCAGATGGAGTGTGATAGTGTACATTCTTCGATATAATGAGCAAAGAAACTTACATCGGTATATGTACCAAGCCAGTTCGATACAATTGTGAGGGTTAAAAAAAAGTAATCTGAACGCTGTAGTGAGGATGAAATACAATGATTTTTTTGGATATCAAGCATATAGCCAAATCTGTACTGCCGCCAAACGTTGTAAAGCAGACAAAAGGTTCTAGGGACAAAAATAAAATGGATAAAACTGCAAAAAAGTGAATCCAGGTGTGTTTTTGAAGTGCTGTTTCGTTGTCACCAGTTTTCAGTGTGTCCTTAAAGCCACACACCTTATTTGGAATAGTAAGTTTAAGTATAAATAAGAAACATATTTTATATATGCCAATTAGAATATATCTGGTGGTGACAAGGTAGAAATCCGTCTTTTTTGCTCTTTAAAACTTAAAAATAATTGCGTTTGTCGAAATGGAAGTATACGTATAGAAATCCTACTTTCGGTTTTAAAACCGAAAAACAGTTTGAAAAATAAGAAATTACTTGCTTACTAGGCTATAGATTTAATGACAATTTTGCACACTTTCAAATTGCATCTATATGTTATGATTAACATGTACTTCATTTCAAGGTGTGTGGCTTTAAGGAAAGGACTTTCTATAAAATGTGACTTAAAACACCTGTATGACGCCAAACTTCCAATTACAGCAGCAAAGAAGAAAGACCTGCTATCCCTTTGTTCTGATGATATACCAGTATTTCAAGGATATTTCATCTGATAAGACAACAAGAGACCGTCTTCCAGAACCAGATGCACTGGAAGAAAGTGGAGATTCAGATGTGGAATAGAAAATCTGAAACTTCACTTTCTTCCATTTTGAAGATTGGCGACCAACAACTCCATACTGATTCAAACATATGTATTGTTACATTTGCATGTCCTGGTTAAAATCTAGAATGCAAAAGGAAATAATTATATACTTCTGAACAAAGAATATCCCCTATTATGAACTTGTGCTATTAGTACACATGGTTCGTTTAGTCTCTTAAAAAAGATGCATAGACCAGGGCTGTTTTGCCTTAAGTGCACTGTCCTGGATGGCATAGAAAAAGCAGGGCACTATTCTTATGCTAAATAGCACCATGTGCGCTTATAAATAAACACAGTGGAACTCAATAAAATATATATGTTTTACCTTTATGCCATGATGAAGTTAGTTCTATTTTGAATACAAAAGCATTAAATATTGTATGCAATCCTATAATATTCTTAGCATGCCATAAAATACTATTACCTATGTTATAACCAAATATTATGCTGATATTCATATTCAAATACAAGTTGTAGTCTGTCAAACCTTCTTTTGCGTTTTTCTCCACTATTTGGAAAATGGAGTCATTATGTTCTGGCTCTAACCCCTCAAGCATGCAATGCTCAATTAAAAGAAAACAAAATGAGACAACGATATAACATTGCTGACATGACATCATGCATTAATGCCCTTTGATGAGCCTTTATATTCATTCTTTTTTAAAATAAACTAATAAACTGTGGGGAAAATGTTTCAAGCTCTTCTAAAACGCTAGTTGCCTAGTCGGACTACCAACTTTTAATTTGACTTGCCTGGGCCTAGTCCCCTCACCCCGGGGGAAAGGGCAACCACTAATTTCTCTCCCTGCCATAAGAAAAAGCTATTTTTAACAACAACTGTAAAGATCAATATATATGACTTCATTAAAAAACAAATATGCTTATAAGCATTTTTTCCTATAAATTATCTAGAGTTAAAGGTAATGCAAAAGCTGTTAAATAATTAAGTATAAAAAATCTATTCAGTCATTCAGAATGGATTGATTAATGCTTAAAAGGATCGTTGCACCTTTATGTGCGTGTATAGTCTATATATAGTTAAAAAATATATTAATATGTTTATAATTTATTATAATCATATCAAAGAGTTAATCAAATTTCTCTAGCACTTTGTGCCGTTTGTGGGTGATTGCTATTTATTAATCTTTCTGTTATTTATGTGTCTCAAATGTCATTTTTTTATCAGATATCCCAGATGATGTGGAAAATCCCATGTACATTCCCGCAACAGATGTTAAAAGAAAACCAAAACAAGAAATTCTATATGCAACTCCTGTAAAAAAAGCTAGTAAATCAGAGCCAATGTATGCTGAACCAGTGAAAAAGAAGAAAGGCGAACAAACCACAAGTGATGTTTATGCAAGTGTAAAAAAGGGAAAAGGTATGTTCAAATCAGTTAGGTCATTTTCTGAAATAAATTAACGTTCTTTAACATGGATTTCGGTGATGCTACAAATTGAACCTGCCAATAATAGACGTTTGCGTGGGTACCGAAATCCCCCACGTTACTACGTGTTATGATTGTATTTTGAGCTCGGCTGTTTTCGAAGAAAACCTGAGGTATTGTCATAACCAGCTCGTCCTTCGTCCGCGTCGTCCCAAAACTTTGACATTGTGCAATAACTTTTGCAATATTGAAGATAGCAACTTGATATTTGGCATGCATGTGTATCTCATGGAGCTGCAAATTTTGAGTGGTGAANTTCAAAACTTCACCCAAAGTTGAGCGTTGGCACCCGCTCTGCGCTGCTCTTTTTATTAAATAACTTTTCTACAATGGCATTTATCGATGATATTTATTAAAATATTTATACAACATTGTTTTTACTTGCTTTTGACACAAAAAGGAGATTTATAACAGGGATTTCAATATGTTGCTCAGCGTGGGTAGCGAAATTCCACATGTTTGTACTTATAAACGTTATATAATTCATATTTAGAATTGCTTATATTATTTTTATCAATCTTATTTATGGCATGTGGTACACAAAGAATAAGTTGGGTAATTTTCTGAAATAAATTAATGTTGATTTTGTTAATTGTACACATTGAAACTGCCACTTGCGCTTGTCAAGATTACGTTTCAGCTTTGGAAATGGTATGAATTCAATGCCTCCATTGATCTTTCTGGATACCGACGGTCTGAGTTACATAAGCCTCATGGACACCTTTTACCCATATTTAAATAACATTTTTTAAGAAAAAGAAATTGTTTAAAGAATGTGAATCTACCATTCGGCTTGTCTGGGAAAATGGCCGACAGGTCGTAAGCAACCGGAGCAACGGATTTATTGATGATTGTTCGACCCATATTTAGATAAGAATTTGATTGACAGTTAGGGAGATGTCAATTGGCCATGGGTGGATTGTTTTATATGGATTTATGGAGCATATAGACCAAGAGATTGTGGTTCTTCTAAGTTTGTTCAAATCATTAACATGGGGTAAAACTTGTTACTCCCTGATGGTTGCATCATTTAAATAGACTTACATGTGTAAATACTGGCAATGCTATAGGGGTCTCAATATTTGTTTTGACTTATATAGCAAAATAAGTATAAAATCAACTATTTTTTATAAGGCACAGAGATTTAATATTGGACGTGTAACATCGCATATTGGGAGTTTTAGTAGGTTTGTTCAAGTCATGCTCTTGGGGGTGAAGATTGGACATGGCCAGAGGGGTAAGGTTAAATATTATACAGTGACTTACAAAGCAAACTAAATTCTGATTCAGAAACCACAAATTTCACAGCATTTATATTTTGTATCTAATATTGGTCCTCTTCAAAGTTTGTTTAAGGCATGCTCCTTTGGTTATGCTATAGGGGTTCCAAGATTTAGATAGACTTTTATATTAATCAAAATAAAAGTTGCATCTCTTAAAAACAATGTTCAAATGTGTAACATTTCGTATGTGTGATTATATATATAATAAAAGTAAAAACAAGTGTTTGGAATTTTAAATATATATTGAAATCCCAGACATGTGTTTTTACTTTTATTGAATAATATTCACAATCTGGATTATTACATTTTACTTATAATATATACATATACAGTACAGGCACCGCGTACTTAAACAAAAACGCCTGTCCGCGGTGTTNGATGACACGCGTAAATCTGCGATACTTTTTCGTCCGCACAACTTCGAACTTTCCATGGGCCCTGCCTCCTAGGGAAGCATCAAAGTCTGTGTTAATTTTGTCGAAAGTAAATATTTGGTGTCCGTACAAGTTTTTGTATTTTATTTTGTATTAAGGTCGCCAATATGTGATTTAATATTATAAATGAATTTCATAATGCCATTTTACATAATTATTTATAAATGTCCATGCTAGTTGTGTGTATAACATCTCATCAAATGCAAGAAACGTAGACAAAATATGTTTGTGCTGTAATAGAATGAATCTTAAAAGAACTAGTTGTGGGGGATCTTACATCACAATTCAATTGTCAAGTAATGAATTTAATGCATCGAAACCTACAGTTAATAATAATAGAATGATACTTTTACCTTTATCTGATCTAATTTTATAGGTGATCAACCCTCCAATAGTTTCACGAAAACGATCGTTAAAATTGGGCGGAATCTAATTAGCCTCGTTCTGGGAAAACTGGACTTATGCATGTGCGTGAAGTGTCGTCCCAGATAAGCCTATGAAGCCTGCGCATGTTAATCAGGGACGATACCTTCCGCATAAACTGGATTTTTGTTGAGAAAAGACTTCCTTTTAACGAAAAATTCCATACAGTGGAAAGTGTCGTCTCTGATGAGTCTGTGCAGACTGCACAGGCTAATGTGGGGCTACACTTTACGCACATGCATTGAGCCACGTTTTCCAAGAAGAAAGCTCTAATATATCCGCGCCTGATACGACTTATCAGTTTGTCGGATATGTCAATTACAAGAAAATCGATAGCAGTTTGAAGCAGATTTAATCCATTAGTCTGTTAGCGATCAAATTTATCAACATGTCTTACTACGTTCCAGACAGAGATGTTCTATACATTTGGCAGATTTTTAATAAAAATGATCAATATACAAAATCTAGTTGAGGGTAATAGCGCTTAAGAAGTTAATTACTGTAAAAACCTCTCATAATAAATAACAACTCGTATAATATGAGGCTTATGCCCAATGCATTTAGAATCAGTAAACACACTGCGTTCGTTAATTACTTCCAAACGTAAAAATGTGCACATTTGAAAACCTTGCTCACAAAAGTGCGTAAAAATATTAAACACGCATAAAAGTCCATTAAACTGTCAATTTATCTATATTTACTTCTACACTTGAAAACGGTATTCACTTCTCAAACCATGCAATGAAAATTATTCCCACGAACCTCATTTTAAACATCTGTCTGCAAAAAATATGTTAGAACAACTAGACATAAAAATGCATTACTTGATTAACGCTGTCTTGTTTTGTTTGATCTTCTTCTAATTCGTTAATTTATGACATCAAAATTAATTACATGTTTTTGTGTTTTAATTAGTTCTCGGATTAAAAAAAATAATAATAATTGTATGAATTATTTAAGTATATATTTTTATTATTATGGTGGCAAAGAACAATGATATACTTTACTAGTATAATATGTTACTGGTATTAAAAATGATGGCAAATAACAATGATATACTATACTACTATTATTGTAAGTTACTGGTTTTTAAAATGATGATATATAACAATCATAAACTATACTATTATCATCTGTTACTAGTATTTAAAAGGACTGAATATCATAAGCAAATTGTCTAGTGGACATAACTTCTTGCATTTGAAATAGTATTGTAATACTTTGTTGATTATTATTATTAATAGTAGTATAACATTTAACATGTCGGTGATTAAGTAACCTACACATTTACAAGATGGCCAAACGTGTCATAACTCACATGTTTAGAGTCGTACTAGTTATATTTCTTATTTTTAAATACATCAAAATGAGTACCTAATTATTTGATCGCCCTAATGAAACACAAAGATATAACGAAGAAAGTCATTATGTAGCTGTAATGACACACCTGTCTATACCCTATTCCAGTTGTTTCCCTAATGAGTACGGTGATTAAACCCGTATACAATTACCTGCTTCTTCCGTAGTTCTTTGATGTGTCTGCGCGGCCATTTGTCAAATGCTTTCCGGGAGTCAATTAAGAGTTAATTTAATGTTGCCACAATTGATGTTGGTAAGGCCCTTGGGCCGGTTCGCTATTAAAGAACTTCGTGTTATCATGATAGAGAGGTAGGGAGCATTTCAATAGCTAAATAACATAACGATTGGTTGCCAGCTGCTAAGTGTTCTATAATAGAACATGAGTGTTCTGAAATTTCAGTTAATGCGTAATCATTTGAACGATATATTTGTCGTCTAGAATCATTTTTAACACTGTGTTTCATTGTTTTATGGGAAATGTGTCACACAATGTAACAACTCGCATATTGAATTAGTGTTTTATACTTTTTGACAAAAATAACCTTTGCAAACAAGATCAACATTAACACCATCGTTCTTGTAACGTCTTGGTCTTACGGTCTCACATTGGAAACAGCATTTCGAGTATGTCTTTAACGTAAATTTTCTTTATTGGAAACGTTTTATTATGCGTGTTTGTGAATAAAGGTCCCAAGCGATGCTTTATAAATTATTCCACGGCTTAAGAAATACAAAAAGCTGCACGCTTAAACATGCAAAGCATTTCAGCTGATATTGTAAAAATTATATTTTAAATATTCAAAACATTTTACTAACTCATAACAGTTTACATGGCAATCGTGTATTACTATCTATCTGAATTGTTATAAATTAGATTAACATAGAACTTTATAAAATGCTAATGTTTCCTTTTTCTTTTTTGCAGTAGCGTATCTTGCTACTATTTTGTGTCAATGTATTTATACAACCACAACAACAATCAGCAGTAAAGCTTATACAAGCTCGTAGCCTACATTATATATGCATTATACAATTTATAAGTAATGGTAGAAGATAGAAGTTGGACGTTAGTGTTATGAACTGGTTAACATGGAAAGTTAAGAAGGGAATAACATATCGATACATATTTTTCAAAGCGAAATTATTTACGTGGAATATTTAAAATATTTACGTGGAATATTTTAAATCAAAGATTTAAAATAAATGTAATACATGTTGCAGGAATAACCATATGTCGTCAGGAGTCACGTGGTACAGGGGTCACAATCAAGGTCGAGAAGGGAGACTTTGGGAAAGTTGCCTCCGAAGGGTATCCTAGCAACTATACAACTCCGGTACATTTTTTTCCCACACATTTTATTTCAAGATCGCAAACAAATGCATATACAATATGAACCAAAATACAATAATGTAATGCATTTCGAGAGGACAAACAAAAACATATGCAATAGAAGTCAATATGAAATAGAAGTCAACATTTTAATAGTATAATTAGGGTACGATTTATCGATTGGTCATATATATTAATATATATGTTAAAAGCTTAATGATATTCATTTGTTTGCAAAACAAAGTGTTATTCATGTGTATGTGTAAAATATAAACATTCAATCTTGATTAAGGTAAAAATACGAATAATTGTATTTAATTGAGGTTGTCATGGAACAAACGGTGCTTGGTTTAGATGTATTCTGAAGAAGGAAAAAACACACACATATAAAAAGCTATAATTTGTAAAAAAAAATATAATTAAATATATGTGTTACATTTTGTATAAAGAGGACTGTAAACCTTTTTTTGTTAAGACTTCCATTGAGATACTGCATTCGATGTTTTATTTACTCATTTGTGTCAAGAAGTTTGACTTGCATTATTGAAACTTAACATGCTGTTACTCGATCTAATTATGTGTCGGACCCAGTGCCAATTAATACTCATGTAACAACAAGTAATTAAGAAATAATGAGCGCAACTATAAACATTTCTTCGCCTCCTTTTCCCAGGTGTACCATGGTCATTTGTGCAACGTAGAGCTGCAGGCTTGCAGCACGTGCAAAATACGGCTCAAATTCCTCGCAGTGAGGTTCCCGGCCTGTGAAGCATCGCTACCTCCAGCTGGGACGCAGTCGCTCGGCCCTCGCAGCGTCTGTCTCATCGGGTACGTGTTTTAGAATGTGTTCTCGAGTATCTGTTTGGTGGGGTGCGTGTTAAGGCCGTTCACTATTGCCATAGGTGTTGTCAACTATGACGTGTTTTATATTAAGTAAAAGTATTGACATTTCGACCTCATCAATGTTGCGTTGCGTCGTTGTTTTCTACATAAAATTTAAACTAATATTTGTTTGATCCTACATGCGTACGTAAACTGGTGTTAAATGCCCATTTTACAGTACAACTTTTGTTACAAATTATGAAAAAAGTAGATTTGCAGTATATTCTTTTCATGAAATAAATATATGGCATTATCAAAATATTGGTTAATAAATATTATTCTCGTCGTCAAATTTAGTTGTGACCACCTACGCATGTTTGAAGTCGACCAGCCTTACCACAGCGCGACTGAGCGGAACTACTTTTCTGACGCCGAATCATCCGTTTATGAAACTATTTCGTCTCGTGTAGTGATACAACATTGTATGTCAAACAGTACGGCGGAAGACGGGAAACGTTTTCTCATCGAGTACGAGGTAATTGGTACGTGCTTAAGACATTTCTCACATTTTTGTTTCATTCATATACAATGACATGATCATCTGATGAATCATTTTTATTGAAAAAGTAATTTATAGGACATGCCACTCATAATATTGAATAATTACACCTTGAAATGTGTAACTTGAACTGTTTCTTAACACGCAGCAGTTATAAAAGTGTGGAGTTTCGTGTCATAACAGTTGGAGAAAACGCTAAACACGCGCATTTAGCTACTGAAAATGAATACACCAAATTGCTTCACAACGAATCAAAAATACCGGTTCATGTTCATCACATATAATTGCCTTGATATTTTAGTAAATTATATATTCGCATTGATCTTTTATGTTTGGTCACACGATTTACCATTTCATAGAGCGCTGTCTGTTTTGCAGACAAAATTCAAATCATATCAGGGACGGTAACTGCTCCACTCTACAGCGTCTCCAATGGCGTGATTACCTCCCCTAACTTCCCGCACGGTTACGCGTTGAACGGCGAGACTTTCACTTACATGATTCAGAATCTTGACCCGTATGGGCACGTCCAACTCGTGTTCGACGACTGGGACTTGGCAGAGGAAAGTCATATTCAGGTAAACCATCATAGAGTGCGGTCACGTGATATTGTTATTTACCATATTAATTTCGTTGAAGGCTTTGCAGAACGAAATTTTTAACATTTATAAATGCGAAATACTACAATTCTTCACATAAGATCTNTGCATTCCAGTCTATACTGTTTTCATTGTTTTAAGATTGGGTAACATATAAATACAATTAAATAGCACCTTTCGATATCTAGCGATTTATGTGAATGTTGATTTAAGGGTTAAAATAAAATAAAATACTCTTAACATAAGTTACAGAACTTCTAGTCAAGTTACCATTACCGGATCACTACGCATAGCGGATCACTTTGATGGTCAAGACTGCGTATCGCAATAAATAGTTGACATTTTTAGATGATATTTTGCACACAGCATCTTCAAGGCCTGTTCTTTAAAAGACATTCATTGAGTCGTAATCGAAGTTACTTTTTGTGAAACATTTCGGTATGTTTCCTGACATGTATATACGACTTTGTTGACTTCCGTCTCGTTTCCAAATGGAGGTTGAACATTTTTCGCGGCCACGTGCTATAACCCTGTTGGAAAGTAAGAAGTTTACGCATTAATTTAAAGCCCATTAAGTAGTCTTTCTGCCTGCAAAAGTCTATTTCACTTTTGATTCGTGTTTAAGATTTTGCAACACCTTAAATGAAATGAAGAATTAGGGCAATAACGGATCAAGCGTGATTATATGCGTATTAATAATATATTATATTAAAATATATGCAAATCTTGTTGATACTTACAATAAATGATCTCACTCTTAATGCTTTATTTGTGTTCCATGTTCAATATCTATAATTAGATATGATTCAAACAATTTGCATGGTTTATAAGATGCCCATATCTTTTCGATCTATTTAGGATTTTCAACAGATAATTCACGCAAGAACACCATGCGTAAAGTGTAGAAACAAGATCACATATATAAAACAATTAATAACAAACAAAACGAATATAATTTATTACTGGCAATGTAACATGGTCACTGTAAACAACACAGTTCATGTTTCGACAGTTCAAATAGCGTGTTAAATGCCCCATGAGTGGTTTCCATCACGTGATCCGTTATGGCTACAACTGATCCGTTAATGCATGAATTTTGCGGCTAAAACAAGGTATCACAAATACATTTTGCCTGCGTTTAAAAATAAGACTATGTGCTTAATCAGTAAGCAAAGGTAATATTTAATCAAACTGGTGTAAAAGAAGTCTCAAATCATGTATTGCTTTTCACCAGAACAACTTTATTACGCTACTGATCCGGTAATGGTAACTTGACTGTATGTGGTGCGTTATGACCTTTGCCTGTAGTGTACATTATCATACTAGTCTTACAATTCGACCAGCGTCTAATAATGTTTTATTTTGCACATATTTCATGTATATACATACCCGCTTGCACTAATTGACAAACGTTGCTTCATTTTGAATATTATATTATAGTGTGTATGGCCCAAATATAGTAGTAATTTAACGTTTTATGTATTAATGAAACAAAGAAAATGTTGAGTGCTGCGAGAGTATACGTTAACCTTTCAAAATGAGTATACGGAAACTAGAACAGTGTGTTTGATAATATTGTATCACGCTTTTTATCATTGCAGATGACACGTGGACACAGCGACCAAGAACAGGTAGAAAATCTAATTATCTATTAATGTGTATTTGTTAGGAATTTTGTAAGAAAGATACACTATTCTTGATTTCGGTGGTAGTTTTGTATTGTATTTGACAAATGTGCGAGCAGCTCATTTATCGATTAAGAACCGGGTCCCGAAACCCAAGGCCATTATTAAAGGTCAAAAGACAAACATAAGAAATCGATTCATAAGACGTTATTCGTTTAACATTGATGTTTTAAATAACGTTGCAGAGGTATTGCCATCGACGGATGGCGTGCCGTAACAAATTGCTTGGGGTTTTCCTTCTTAAATAAATTAATACTACTCAACACCACAACAAAACAACTGTCAAACAATTAATGACTGCGTGGATTTTTCTACATGTTTATTTTCCAAAAATATTTTTTTTATAAATATAATGTGTCTGGTAAAAAATAGAAATATATCTAACTGATTATTGGCGTTTACGTAAAAAAATCAGCCACTAGCAATACTCACATAAAGTATTTACGCATTCGTACTATCCACAGTACTTCTGTAATTGCCTTTAAAGATATCNTCTAACTGATTATTGGCGTTAACGTAAAAATATCAGCCACTAGCAATACTCACATTAAGTATTTACGCATTCGTACTATCCACAGTATTTCTGTAATTACCTTTAAAGATATCTATACATTGAGACAAATATCGTATTTTAGGCGTAAAATAATGCTAAATCGTATATCGTGTGGTGAAATGGGCGTGCTATTCTTCTAAGACTGCAGCGACACCTACCGGCTGGAGACGGGCGGCGTGATCGAGTTTCGGACAGACCCGAGCGCCCTGCCGCAGTGGTACGACTGCGTGTGGACCCTGAAAAAAGTCATGACCAGCTTCCCGGACGCCGTCATGCTCAGGATCGAGGCCGTGAAACTGGGCAAAGGTGGGGACACTGGTCTGCGTTACATTCAAATCGTGGGCCAGGTTGTTCAATAACCGTTGTTCATTTTCTAACGCACTTAGATTTTACATCCCCCTTTGAATTAAACACTGACTTTAATCAACACAAAGAGTATAAACTAAATCTGCTTTCCATGCTAAATGTATGACTTGTGTTAGTAAAGAAAGGGAAATTTGTCTCCAAACTTAAAGATAGTTAATTTTGTTCAACGCTTTAAATATTGAACAACTGAGCCATGGTGCTTAAGATAACAATGCGGATATACCGGAAGTTACATATACATACCGTTTTGTTAAGTATAACTAAATACCGCTTTGTTTATTATAACTAAATTGTTGAAATTGAACAAATTATGTAACACTTACAACGTGAAAAGATTGAATGACTTGGAATGTTTCTGTTTTATTCAAAAAAAACTTTGAGCAAGTCCTTTAAATGTAAGTAATTTGCATGAAAATACATGGTCTTTTATATAAAAAATGAATATGGTATGCATAATTGCCCCATACTGTTTTCAATGCTGTGTTAATACAGCGCATCAAATTTGCGTTCGTGTTCGTTTGGCAGGTTGGCAGGAAGGTGGAGTGAATTCCCTTGAAATATACGAAGGAGTTACTTCCCTCGGCACGATGATAAAAAAATACACTACCGACAATTTCACCGCCGGCGATATGCTGTTCAGCAGCGGCGAGGGCCTCTACATCCGGTTGAGAGGCGTCTTCAATATGGCGGATAGTCTAAAGATGATATTTACCGGTGTGAATAATTACACAAACAGTAAGTTGTGTATTATTCAGATATGTTATTGAAACAGTGTATTGATATTTTCATTATTTTGTGAAAAGCATGTGCCTATTAAAACGCAATTAGTCTGGTTTAGGAATGGAAACGAATATATGGTGAGTTTGGAACAAAGGTGTAACAATGGTGTGAGATTTTGCGAGTGCCGAAATAGTATGTGCTTAGATGATTAACTTCATCTGTGTTCAACATTCGGCTAATATTCTATTTATTAAATCCTCATTGCACATGTTTACCGGCTAAGATATTTCAAAAATACAAAAATAAACCTCGTTTTCTAGTTTAAACTTATTTTGCTTAGAACAAACTTGAAAGTGATCTTTTGCAATGGCGTCACATGGAAATACATAGCGTTCTGAAATATGTATCGAATAATAATTGTGAGCTAAACATAGGGATTGGATACTGAATGGTTGTTTTACGCTCGATTCAGCTGCATTTCGTCCCCATCGTGTCATAGAAACGTAATTTTATGTAAACATCGATTCATCTGTAGTATCTGGATATAAATTATTTCCCGTTCTCATCCTGCAGACGGATGCCCGGTGCTGGCGGGATTCCTCTGTGACAACCACTGGTGTATCCATGACGACCTGACGTGTGACGGAGTCAACCACTGCGGCGACAATTCGGACGAGAACCCCGTATACACCTGCCCCAGGATAGAACACATTAGTGAGTATAGCACTGGTAACGTATTCATAAATGTACGTATTTTAAAGATAACTGTGTATCATTCTACTATTTTAATTTTTAACATATGAATAACGCACACAAATGAAAAAAAAAATGTTTACAAAAACCCAATCACGCGAGATCTACAAGTATTTGTAGCTTGGAGATTACTAATACGAGACAGTGTTGATTATTGTTTATTGAGGGGTTAGTCACGCTCGATTGGTCATTGTCGGCTCGGGCACTGCTTAAAAGTATCCCGGGTACTCTTAAGTATACTACAATGTACACCGGGTACGGAAAATACGCTTAAAGGCACCCGGCCAATATTAGACTGTACCCGAGTTTTATTCCCGCCCAAAATCCGACGTTGTAAAACGCGCTACCGAATAACGTAAAACGGTATAATAATTGTTTTTGTATCTTTGAACAAAACCTGCCTCAACATGCTTTTTTAGTACGAGTTTCGATACTATATATGCCACTTTACAGAATATTGATATAAGTTTGAAAACAAATGAGCAGACAACGACCAATTTAGCGTCAGTATTCCCGGGTACTTTAAAGTATATTTTCCGTACCCGGGGCACTTTTGAGTAGTACCCGAGCCGACAATGACCAATCGAGCCTTAGTCAGATTGTCTGATTGGAATTCAGGCAGAAGAGTTCTTCTTGTTTTTTGTATATAGATGTTTATTGTTCCCTTCATTATATTTCCAGTTTTGTCAAAAAAGTTTCACACTCGGGATAAACAAAAATCCGTCACGCAGCAAATGCCGTTGCTAACGACTATCGAGATATCGTGTTTTGGGCGGTTTCGTTGCCATGACGACTCAGGATGTATTGACACGAGACTTACATGCGACAAAATTGCGCATTGCAAAGACCAGTCTGATGAGAGAGGTTGTGGTAGGTTATACATAAAAAGCTTGCATGTATGGAGTCCATCTCGAATTTCTTTAAGTTTTACCTTTAAGTCGACAGTAAGTATGTTTATATTGCCGCTTGTGGATCACAAGGTTTAATCAAAATTTGAGCATCATATTCTAAAAAAACTCTACGTACTTTCAAAATGAGGATAATATATCACATGCATATTTCTCCGTATGTAAATATAATAACACGTCATACCTTCGGAATATTACACGTTTCAAATTTAATCACCTTTATACAGCATGTCAACTCTTTTAAGCCACATACCATTCCGTATCACATACACAATTCTGTATTGTTTATATAGGACATATAGCATACTGCTTAAAAATATTGATATTTACCACGGCTCTTTTGTGCACTTCTCATGTTTTATCCGACACAATCATAGAAAGTTGCTGTAGTAACACTAGCCAGCCTTTTTTTATCGCTTTTTTATATGCTCTTTATGTCCACGCAGTGCTTTGATTTTGATGTTTTATTTTGTTTCGTTTCAGCTCCATACACCTTCAAAAGTAAGGCGTGGCGACCTGGCCATCAAACATTTCCATTCTATGTCTGTTTATATGTTTGTGTGTTGCTTTCTATGTTATTTAATGTTTATGTTGCTTATTCGTAAACGATGACGTGTTATTTATTGATTAATTATTTTTGTGATAATAAATTTACTGCTGTTTTCACATGAACTTGTGTTTGACATAATTATATATGAACATGGAATACATATGTATGAGGTAGCTCATCGTAGTTTCATACGCATTACACATTAATTGCGTGTACTTATCTGCCAAAACTAGCATACACACATATATAATATTGGGCTACGCTCTGCTAAAAGGGGGTTTAATGTATGCTCATGTTTCGAACCCAATACGGTTCCGCACCAATTAACATCAAAGAGCTGTTCACAACTGGTGAATGTCGATATAGTCTAAGATCAATTGAGGATAATAATTTCAGCATTCCATGAACTAGAACAAGAAGACTGATCGATCAATAGCAGTGATTGGACCAAAGTGGTGGAATGCTCTTCCAAAATACTTAAAATGCACGCAGAGCGAATTTCAATTTAAAACTTAACTTAAAACGCATTTGTTTTGTGTTTTTTATGACAATTGAGCTTTTGAAGTTATAGAACTGTGTACAGTGAAGTTGAATATTGTTAAATATTTTTGCGCTATAAAATGTACTTGTATTTTTATTTGTAAAACTAGCATACACACATATATAATATTGGGCCACGCTCTGCGAAAAGGGGGTTTAATGCATGCATTAAACACGCTTTTCACATAGCGGGGCTCATATTCAATATACGTAAATGATCAGGGTTATCATTTCACGATGTCGGAAAAACAAGGAATCTTTGTTTATGTAATGCTGCTCTTAATATCTATCAGTTGTTTGTTTGTGTTTGTATTGTTGTTTTGCCAGTTTTCATTAATCAATTTTAGATCCTTTCTTAAATGACATGGGCGTATCAAAAATGGTAAATGTGTACCTTAAAAACGCAATTTTAACTTCTTAAATTCAAAGAACTATCNAAGCATAAAATACACTCAACAACAACAAATAAAGCACCACGGACTAAACAGTCCCATACTTTTAAATATGAAATAATTAGTTATTGAAAGTTGGCACTGTGTCATGGAAATCACTGTCCTTCACATCATGTACTTTTCGTGATATACATGTATTACTTACAACAATGCATTTTTTTAGTTCGTAAGACAGAAAGCCCTAAACAGTCAAATTCGCAATAAAAATCGCTCCAAATCATATGTTGTTTATTTATCAGATTTTGTGTTTTAGCGTCCACAAATATAGAATATAATGAAATAAAAAGCAAAATTACTCGTAGAATGAAATATAAGTTTATATAACGCTGACAATGTTATTGTTATTTTATTTAGGTTCAAATCACATCATTATAACGTGGTATGTCTGTCCCTAGCGAGGATTAGTGCCAACACACTGGCACTTGCTTACTGGCCAAATTAATATACGCATTATCATTTCTTAATGCTACGGACACACGAGTAATATAGACGTGAACAAGCTAAGACAGTTAAACATTTATTTGAACTGTATTATTGCATTCCAGTCTATACTGTTTTCATTGTTTTAAGATTGGGTAACATATAAATAAAATTAAATAGCACCTTTCGATATCTAGCGATTTATGTGAATGTTGATTTAAGGGTTAAAATAAAATAAAATCAAATACTCTTAACAATAGTTACAGAACTTCTAGTCAAGTTACCATTACCGGATCATTACGCATAGCGGATCACTTTGATGGTCAAGACTGCGTATCGCAATAAATAGTTGACATTTTTAGATGATATTTTGCACACAGCATCTTCAAGGCCTGTTATTTAAAAGTCATTCATTGAGTCGTAATCGAAGCTACTCTTTGTGAAACATTTCGGTATGTTTCCTGACATGTATATACGACTTTCTTGACTTCCGTCTCGTTTCCAAATGGAGGTTGAACATTTTTTCGCGGCCACGTGCTATAACCCTGTTAGAAAGTAAGAAGTTTACGCATTAATTTAAAGCCCATTAAGTAGTCTTTCTGTCTGCAAAAGTCTTTTTCAGTTTTGATTCGTGTTTAAGATTTTGCAACACCTTAAATGAAATGAAGAATTAGGAGAATAACGGATCAAGCGTGATTATATGCGTATTGATAATATATTATATTAAAAATATATGCAAATCTTGTTGATACTTACAATAAATGATCTCACTCGTAATGCTTTATTTGTGTTCCATGTTCAATATCTATAATTAGATATGATTCAAACAATTTGCATGGTTTATAAGATGCCCATATCTTTTCGATCTATTTAGGATTTTCAACAGATAATTCACACAAGAACACCATGCGTAAAGTGTAGATACAAGATCACATATAGAAAACAATTAATAACAAAAAAATGAATATAATTTATTACTGGCAATGTAACATGGTCATTGTAAACAACACAGCTCATGTTTCGACAGTTCAAATAGCGTGTTAGGTGCCCCATGAGTGGTTTCTATCACGTGATCCGTTACGGCTACAACTGATCCGTTAATGCATTAATTTTGCGGCTAAACAAGGTATCACAAATACATTTTGCCTACGTTTAAAAATAAGACTATGTGCTGAATCAGTAAGCAAATGTAATATTCAATCAAACTGGTGTAAACGAAGTCTCTAATCATGTATTGCTTTTCACCAGAACAACTTTATTACGCTACTGATCCGGTAATGGTAACTTGACTGTATGTGGTGCGTTATGACAATGCGACAAGCGTCTAATAATGTATTATTTTGCACATATTTGCGTGTATATACATACCCGCTGGCACTAATTGACAAACGTTGCTTCATTTAGAATATTATATTATAGTGTGTATGACCCAAATATATTAGTAATTTAACGTGTTATGTATTAATGAAACAAAGAAATTTTTTAGTGCTGCTAGAGCAGACGTTAAACTTTCAAAATGAGTATACGGAAACTAGAACATTGTGTTTGATAATATTGTATCACGCTTTTTATTATTGCAGATGACACGTGGACACAGCGACCAAGAACAGGTAGAAAATCTAATTATCTATAAATGTGTATTTGTTAGGAATGTTGCAAGAAAGATACACTATTCTTGATTTCGGTGGTATATGTGAAATATGTGCGAGCAGCTCATTTATCGATTAAGAACCGGGTCCCGAAACCCAAGGCCATTATTTAAGGTCAAAAGACAAACATAAGAAATCGATTCATAAGACGTTATTCGTTTAACATTGATGTTTTAAATAACTTTGCAGAGGTATTGCCATCGACGGATGGCGTGCCGTAACCAATTGCTTGGGCTTTTCCTTCTTAAATAAATAAATACTACTTAACACCACAACAAAACAACTGTCAAACAATTAATGACTGTGTGGATTTGTCTACATGTTTATTTTCCAAAAATGATTTTTTTTTTATAAATATAATGTGTCTGGTAAAAAATATAAATATATCTAACTGATTATTGGCGTTAACGTAAAAATATCAGCCACTAGCAATACTCACATTAAGTATTTACGCATTCGTACTATCCACAGTATTTCTGTAATTACCTTTAAAGATATCTATACATTGAGACAAATATCGTATTTTAGGCGTAAAATAATGCTAAATCGTATATCGTGTGGTGAAATGGGCGTGCTATTCTTCTAAGACTGCAGCGACACCTACCGGCTGGAGACGGGCGGCGTGATCGAGTTCCGGACAGACCCGAGCGCCCTGCCGCAGTGGTACGACTGCGTGTGGACCCTGAAAAAAGTCATGACCAGCTTTCCGGACGCCGTCATGCTCAGGATCGAGGCTGTGAAACTGGGCAAAGGTGGGGACACTGGTCTGCGTTACATTCAAATCGTGGGCCAGGTTGTTCAATAACCGTTGTTCATTTTCTAACGCACTTAGATTGTACATCTCCTTTGAATTAAACACTGACTTTAATCAACAGTGGGAGCAGTGGTCTAATGGTAGGACGCTGGCTTAGGGATCGAGAGGTCCCGGGTTCGAATCCCGCCCTGACCACTGAAATTTCCTTGAGCAAGAAATTTATCTCACATCTGCTCCTCTCCACCCAGGTGTATAAATGGGTACCCCTCATCAGGGTAAAATTGTAAAGCGCCTTTGAACATACATCTCGAGTATGAAAAGGGCGCTATATAAATGTGGTATAAAAAAAACACACACAAAGAGTATAAACTAAATCTGCTTTCCATGCTAAATGTATGACTTATGTCAGTAAAGAAAGGGAAATGTGTCTCCAAACTTAAAGATAGTTAATTTATTCAACGCTTTAAATATTGAACAACTGAGCCATGGTGTTTCAAATAACAATGGGGATATACCGGAAGTCACATATACATACCGTTTTGTTAAGTATAACTAAATACCGCTTTGTTAATTATAAATAAATTGTTGAAATTGAACAAATTATGTAACAATTACAACGTGAAAAGATTGAATGACTTGGAATGTTTCTGTTTTATTTAAAATTACTTTGAGCAAGTCCTTTAAATGTAAGTAATTTGCATGAAAATACATGGTCTTTTATATAAAAAAATGAATATGGTATGCATAATTGCCCCATACTGTTTTCAATGCTGTGTTAATACAGCGCATCAAATTTGCTTTCGTGTTCGTTTGGCAGGTTGGCAGGAAGGTGGAGTGAATTCCCTTGAAATATACGAAGGAGTTACTTCCCTCGGCACGATGATAAAAAAATACACTACCGACAATTTCACCGCCGGCGATATGCTGTTCAGCAGCGGCGAGGGCCTCTACATCCGGTTGAGAGGCGTCTTCAATATGGCGGATAGTCTAAAGATGATATTTACCGGTGTGAATAATTACACAAACAGTAAGTTGTGTATTATTCAGATATGTTATTGAAACAGTGTATTGATATTTTCATTATTTTGTGAAAAGCATGTGCCTATTAAAACGCAATTAGTCTGGTTTAGGAATGGAAACGAATATATGGTGAGTTTGGAACAAAGGTGTAACAATGGTGTGAGATTTTGCGAGTGCCGAAATAGTATGTGCTTAGATGATTAACTTCATCTGTGTTCAACATTCGGCTAATATTCTATTTATTAAATCCTCATTGCACATGTTTACCGGCTAAGATATTTCAAAAATACAAAAATAAACCTCGTTTTCTAGTTTAAACTTATTTTGCTTAGAACAAACTTGAAAGTGATCTTTTGCAATGGCGTCACATGGAAATACATAGCGTTCTGAAATATGTATCGAATAATAATTGTGAGCTAAACATAGGGATTGGATACTGAATGGTTGTTTTACGCTCGATTCAGCTGCATTTCGTCCCCATCGTGTCATAGAAACGTAATTTTATGTAAACATCGATTCATCTGTAGTATCTGGATATAAATTATTTCCCGTTCTCATCCTGCAGACGGATGCCCGGTGCTGGCGGGATTCCTCTGTGACAACCACTGGTGTATCCATGACGACCTGACGTGTGACGGAGTCAACCACTGCGGCGACAATTCGGACGAGAACCCCGTATACACCTGCCCCAGGATAGAACACATTAGTGAGTATAGCACTGGTAACGTATTCATAAATGTACGTATTTTAAAGATAACTGTGTATCATTCTACTATTTTAATTTTTAACATATGAATAACGCACACAAATGAAAAAAAAAATGTTTACAAAAACCCAATCACGCGAGATCTACAAGTATTTGTAGCTTGGAGATTACTAATACGAGACAGTGTTGATTATTGTTTATTGAGGGGTTAGTCACGCTCGATTGGTCATTGTCGGCTCGGGCACTGCTTAAAAGTATCCCGGGTACTCTTAAGTATACTACAATGTACACCGGGTACGGAAAATACGCTTAAAGGCACCCGGCCAATATTAGACTGTACCCGAGTTTTATTCCCGCCCAAAATCCGACGTTGTAAAACGCGCTACCGAATAACGTAAAACGGTATAATAATTGTTTTTGTATCTTTGAACAAAACCTGCCTCAACATGCTTTTTTAGTACGAGTTTCGATACTATATATGCCACTTTACAGAATATTGATATAAGTTTGAAAACAAATGAGCAGACAACGACCAATTTAGCGTCAGTATTCCCGGGTACTTTAAAGTATATTTTCCGTACCCGGGGCACTTTTGAGTAGTACCCGAGCCGACAATGACCAATCGAGCCTTAGTCAGATTGTCTGATTGGAATTCAGGCAGAAGAGTTCTTCTTGTTTTTTGTATATAGATGTTTATTGTTCCCTTCATTATATTTCCAGTTTTGTCAAAAAAGTTTCACACTCGGGATAAACAAAAATCCGTCACGCAGCAAATGCCGTTGCTAACGACTATCGAGATATCGTGTTTTGGGCGGTTTCGTTGCCATGACGACTCAGGATGTATTGACACGAGACTTACATGCGACAAAATTGCGCATTGCAAAGACCAGTCTGATGAGAGAGGTTGTGGTAGGTTATACATAAAAAGCTTGCATGTATGGAGTCCATCTCGAATTTCTTTAAGTTTTACCTTTAAGTCGACAGTAAGTATGTTTATATTGCCGCTTGTGGATCACAAGGTTTAATCAAAATTTGAGCATCATATTCTAAAAAAACTCTACGTACTTTCAAAATGAGGATAATATATCACATGCATATTTCTCCGTATGTAAATATAATAACACGTCATACCTTCGGAATATTACACGTTTCAAATTTAATCACCTTTATACAGCATGTCAACTCTTTTAAGCCACATACCATTCCGTATCACATACACAATTCTGTATTGTTTATATAGGACATATAGCATACTGCTTAAAAATATTGATATTTACCACGNGGAACCACCGAGAATGCAATATGTATAAGAGCAATAACTGTAGGACGGGAACCACCGATAATGCAATATGTATACGAGCAATAACTGTAGGACGGGATCCACCGAGAATGCAATATGTAAAAGAGCAATAACTGTAGGACGGGAACCACCGAGAATGCAATATGTATAAAAGCAATAACTGTAGGACGGGAACCACCGAGAATGCAATATGTATAAGAACAATAACTGTAGGACGGAAACCACCGAGAATGCAATATGTATAAGAGCAAAAACTGTAGGACGGGAACCACCGAGAATGCAATATGTATAAGAGCAATAACTGTAGGACGGAACCACCGAGAATGCAATATTTATAAGAGCAATAACTGTAGGACGGGAACCACCGGGAATGCAATATGTATTAGAGCAATA
>VMBQ01008587.1:15883-32545 GCA_007657795.1 Dreissena rostriformis
TATACATTTTCTTACCAATTCCAATAATATATAACTGCTAAAAGATACATTTATGCATAACAATGGAATGCCTTGAATTGGTCAAGTCATGTAAAGAATTACAATTAATACCGTTGATGTACCCCTTTAAGTGTATTATATACATATTGTTTTTAGTTGGATACTGCCTAATGTTACTGATCTCGATACATATTATTAATTATTTGGGTCTTCATTTAAATGTAAATCTTCTTTTTACATTGGCATACAGCCAAACAATGGTCAAGTCATGTTAAGAATTACAATTAATATCGTTGATATGCCCCTTTAAATGTTTTGCTCGCATCTTGTTTTGGATGCTGCTTTAACCTACTTTTACGAATCCGGATACACATGTTTTGTGTTTAATTTAAATCTTACTCTACTTTTGCTTTGACATACATGTACTAGAATTTGTTTTGAACTCAATTATGTACATTGTTTTGATTGTTTTTAAATTGTATTTTACTACAAGCCGATAAACTTCGGTTGTTAACAAACGACCCTGGTGACATATGTTTTTCTTTTAATATTTGTATAAAGTAATAAACAATGAAACATTTGGGAAAGTTTGGACAAAATCTAGGTGTGAGAAAGACTTTAATAATAAAAACGTAATATGCATAGAATTGATTTTCATATGTGAAATTATGTTGTTGTTGTTTTTGATAAATTAATGCCCTGAAAATCAATTTATGTTTTTGTTTATGAATTTGCAGTTAAGTTATATCAGTATTATATAAACAGAGAGAGAAAGTAGTTTTTTCGACAGTTTTTTCATTAATTAACTCGATTTGTGTGTGTTTGCCTTTTTTTAAATTTAAACTTATGCTAAAATAGGTATGTTGTTTAAGTGCGAATAAAAAAATAACAACACTGGTGACCCATGATTTTTATTTTATTTTTCTATCCACAACAGATGGTTCTAGCTTTATACCAAAAATTATTAACTTCTAGGTATAAGAAAATTTACATTGAAACTGCCGCATACGTCCTTAAAACATGTTCAGTGAAGAGCGCTTTATTTTGAAATACATACACATGAGAAAGCACACCACGGATCTATCATTTGTGCGATGCGTTATCTCTGTTTGTTTAAGGCTTATGCACACATATTTATAACCGCTCGCTGACTGGAATACGTTTTCATTTAGAGATATCACGGCGGGTAATCCCGGGCGCCACCTCTTTTTTGCGATGTATTAGTAAATGAGCCAATGCTACTTCCGAGGTTATCCAAAATTATCTATTAGATCTTCAAGAAGTCAATGTGTTTGTGCATGTAGCAACTATTATATGTTGAACGCAATCGTCTCATGTCGTTTTGCGAATTGATCAGGTGGACATTTGCTCGTCACACCGGCAAAATTCACCGATTTTCTTTTAAAAACTTCACCATGCCACAACTTATAAAGGTCATCACGTTTCCAAATTGGTAGTTATTATATATTTCTGTACATTTGTGGATGAATAAGTCTTCGCTGAATCGCACTACATTGCCCGATTTTTACAATAATGCGAACTATGTTGAAAAAGCCTATAAAACCTTCTCACCCTGTAGAATTATCCGTGAAATTTCAAAATATCCGGTTCTAAGCGCCACCTCGGAAGTAGCGTTGGCTCCTTTATTAATGCATCGCAAAAAAAGAGGTGGCGCCCGTGATTACCGGCCGTGGATATGGTCGAGAGGAATGCTGGGTATGTATCTTGGTAACGGTTCAGCTGTACACGTTTTTAATGAGCATACGTGACAATTTCATTTTGGTATTGTAGTACAATATGGCCTGTGCAAATGATTGCCACAAACTTTTCAATCGTTTGTCGATACTTCTTGAATTTGTGAATCAGGTTTAAACGTGTGTTCGTGTAGCGTTTTGTCAAAATCATAGGTAAATTGTAACATACCTTACAGCTGCAATAATGTGTACATTTAACGCATGCTAAATTAAGGTTTCAATTGTATCGTTTTAAAAAATTATTAGACATGCATTTACGCTTTGTGATAAAATTGTACTAAAACGCTGTTCACACAGTCAAGATTTTTAAGTATGTGTTCATTTACATCTGATTATCCTATGGTTTTAATTTGCCTCTCGTTTCTTGAGTGATACAAAAGTGAAGGGTTGGTCTTGATTAAGATTGTTGTGTTCGATTTGGAAGTACTACATTTGAACATGTGTTTGGTGTAAAAGTCTTACCCATGAATCATGCTTTAATTGAATAACGAAACGTTTGCATGCAATATATTTTATTTTCTTTCCGTTGATCGTTTTTTATATTATTTCTTTGATATATTTTAAATAAAAAAGTTTATTACACTTACATACTAAACTTTGGATAAAAAGACAACACATGCTTTAGATGTCCAAATTCAATTTGTTCAAACTATTATACATAATTGTATAATACCATGCGTCGTTATAAAATAAAGCGCCTACCATGATTCAGTTATGTTACATTATGTGTAGACTTCCCATTAAAAAAACCCAAAGACATAAGCACCCGTACTGAAACAAATTATATCGTTATCACATTTTTGCATCAATTGATTTACGTGGTATAGTTCATGCTGCCATCACAGACAATGTTTACTTGTTTTGAACGTTTTCCAAGTCGTGTATAGAACCACATTATGCGGAACGTCAAAGAAGTGTTGTGCTATACATAAATATAGGATCTGACATGAGTTGTCATTTCATACCATATTTTATTAAACGAGTCCAAAGGCTCGCTTACTAACGAATTTCCTGGACGAGTTTAATAAAATATGGTATTATATGACAACGAGTGTCAGATCTTTTTTATCACATGCTTTTAAACTAAATAAAATACATCTTAATTGACCAAACAAATGCTGATAGATCTAAAAGTTGTTTACTATCGTGACGTCATTTCATGTTGACGACGTCATTTCACCAAAATAAAGCCATGCGATTGGTTAGTTATTGATAATGTAGCCAATGAAAACGCTTACAAATGTTTTATCATACATGTGTAATATAAAAAAAAAATGTCTGTATTACATTGAAAACATGGTATAGCGTGTGATAAAATAGTATATGAACATGTATCTGCTCAATGAATGCTTAAAGGTTATGCATGTTCTTTAAAAGCACTGGTTCAAACCTTTTCGCATTTTTGAACATGTCTATAAATGTTCTTACTAAAATGTATACACTTTGGAATTGTATTAAGTGATTATGATTAAATGAAAAAATGCTGCATATACAATGGTGCCTTTGTCAAAAATCGAACCGGATACCTTTAGAAACCAGATATAAAGCGCTACTAATCATGTATATGCAGACTTAAGAATGTAACAGCGATTGTAAACGATGTATTTGTAAAGAAATGGTTTTGTTCTCAAAATTTTAGATGAAAACCGTTACACATAATTTACAGTTTTACAAATGTTGATTGATGATTTTTCATAATAGAACCGAAATGTGTAATATTGTTAATTTCCATAGTGTTATTTTGCCTGTTTGAATATCGTGTTTATATTTGGTTTTGAATTTACTTTAAATAACCCCATCACCCCATCCCCCTAAAGGGCCGGGCAATATTATCACCTGTATTTTAACAAATGATTTTATGATATTTTGGCAACAGCATTAATAGAATAAAGCCCGTTGCGTAGCCATATATGCTAAACATAATCGTTACTTCGAAGTTGTTTGAGTAATAACCCATGTAATGGAAAGGGGGCGCCTATTGAAATGACTAGACAACAAAGTTCGTGTAAAGTACAAATAAGATTTTATTCATGTTAATCTTAAGACATTTAAAAATGTCAAAAAACATTCAAATGAGAACATAAGGACATGATGATCCAAACATGGGGATGACAACAGTCAATACAATATTCAATTTACAATGACTAAATAAAAAGCAGCGATCTCAAATTAGTGTTTTTAATACATAACTGACACTGTTCTGGCTATTTGGCTCCATCTCTTTATCCAGGTGCACTACACGGGTAATGGTTCCCATTGAGTGGAAACAAACCTGATTGGTGCAATTGCACAAATCAGAAAAGGATAAACATAATCCGATATCTTATAACTTTATCTATTATCTTTCTGTAACTTCACGTGCTGGTAAATTAATGTAACTTATGGCGAACAACTATCTTGAATTCGAAACTGTCAGCATTATAACTTATAATCAGTTTTATTTAAGAAAAAAACATCCACTATTGGCCAACTCGTTTCATAACAAAAATACGTGACTTTTGCTAAAAGAACAGGTCCCTCAGTGTAAGCGATATTTCTTGACATGCAAGCTGCATTCAATTGAACTTGGCATGTTGACGTCTTAAAGATTCTTACTGATTACGGCATAAACTGGCACTGCTTGCACTACCTTAGGGCTTTCTTAAAGGGGCAGAATATCCAGGACAAAAAAGATGATGTGGTCTGGCATTCTATATTTCCACAAGGATCAATCCTTTGCTCTTTTTTGCCATCACAAATGGGATGCCTGAAACAATTTACAATACACAAATGGTAATCGCGAGCTTCCGTCGATTCTCGCTGCTATCGAGATTTCAGTCACTTGATAAACCAGGTTGACGGTTAATAAATAATGGGGTGAATATCGGCATTTATCTTCTAAGCAGTCGTTGAATGACCATAAATGTTCATTAAATATAAAATAATACGAATTTAACTTTAGTTTAAACATATTTTATTTTTGAACCAAACATGTTATATACAACGTATGCAAACGTCTTTACAATTGATTTACATGCTCCGAAAATGGATATGAACGGAAGACATAGTTTTTGCAGGATTGTAACTTTACAATTCAATTGGTGGTAGTCATTTTTGAGTAAACATACAATAAGACATTTAAAACAAAAGAAGGATAGTTGTAATATTAAAGGAAAAAGGTGTTACTATACAATACAATCTGTAATGCAATTACAAGTAACGAACAATCAAATTGAGTCCTGAATCGGACGAAGGAAGGTAATGAAGCGTTCCGATATAGTGGGGAACACAAAAAGAGGTTTGAAAGAGTTTTTTTTTTATTGTTTTGCATTTTGGTGTTTTGATGTTTTGATGTGACAGATAACTAGGTATCAAAGCGTTTACTATGCTTAATATACGTGTGAACCGCATCAAAAATACGAGTGTTTTTCTCAAAGTCATAGTATGTTTAGAGATGTAGGTGCCAAAGGGGTTATTGCATTGATTAGAACTTCTCGGTGTTGCCTGAAGCGGTCGAATTCTAAAAAATACTGATATACAGTTTCAATAGCACCACTACACATAAGGGTGACTAAACAATATTGCACATATAAAGGTATTGATTTAATAAACTACAATGAGTTCGGAGTCTGGAATGGAGCATCTTTGTTAATTCGCCATAGTAGTACAGTAAATTAGGTTTAGTAGTATCACTAGAAAGGAGCATTTTGAACGAGTAAAGAGAATTAGCATTACGTGTTTCTAGAGGGAGATTTTCTATTATGTTATTGCGGAGGGTACAAATGCTTTGAGTATGAGGTCGTGCGAGCTGTCACATTTCTAATGTTTGCTCCATTACGTAATGGATACGAGCTGTCCCTTCCGACTGTGTCTGGTACTAAAGCTATAAGATATGCCGGTGAAAGGTTTTTAGTCATATTGTTCATAAGAATAAGTTTATGATTTCGGCGCCTTACATTTAGTTTTTCCCACCCAACTTCTTTATACAGCTCGTTTATGGAGACAAGTTTCGTACAACCAGATACAGTACGCGCAGCTTCAGTTTTTTTTCTTCTAATTCATCTTTTTCAAATTGGCAGCAATTGTCAAATACAACATCAGAATATTCAAGTATGGGTCTTATAAATGAACAATATGTGACTTTACCAACGCTTTCCCGCCAAGAGTATGTTTAGGTCGACGCATAATATTTAGCCGTTTCCATGCTTTGTCCTTTATATGTGCAATATGTTCGTGCCATGAATGAATATAACTTTACAGAATCACATAATTATAATTCGTGTTTTATCATATTTTAAATAGGTATTTTAATGATTAATAGAAACAAGTTTCATCTGCACATGTTTAAGAGTAATACAACTCCGCATGAATTATGTCTTGTTTATAGATAGATCTTTGATAGATCTTTTATCAGATCCACACAACGCTTACGAAACCAACTTGTTATGTGAGCATATCGGATGTCTTTCCTGACTTTAATTGTTAATAATTATTTAAATACTAACACACTGACTTCAAGTATAATTACAAATCATAGTATAAACTAATATCATGAAATTCTGTCAAAACTGGGCCATGAATCCCAGGCCACGCGTCACTGAATTCGGTCAGCAAAAGTAATGCTATTTAAGTACAACATAATAGATGAAAGCACAACGGTGTATTTGAACTTATATTCGTACATGTATATGTTTAAATCATCGTTGAAATCGTACAACGCCTGCCTGCATAGCGGTAATAGATTAAACATGAACACTTGTATGAAACAATGAGATGGTTCATCACGACCATCTTCAACCACTCGAGCACGTGTTGTTATTTTTTAAGAGTCCGCGTGATTACACTACAGAAGCACGCATTATGAATTGAGTTGTGAGAATTGTTTGTATAAAACAATGTTTTGGTCACCATAGCCGAGTTAAATACATATAACTCGAAAAGTGTTTCTATGTCCTGTTCAGTATGGAACATTTATTATTTTTAAATCTATATGTTATAGTTAAACTTGGCAGGCGCTTTTGTTTAAACCCACTATTTTATGATTAAACCGGGCGTGCGTTTTTATTAAATCTAATATTGTATGGATCAAACCGGGCGTGCACTTTTATTAAATCTAAGAGTGTATGGTTTAATCGAGCGTGCGCTTGCCTTTTTACTGTAAAAACTGTAAATGATTAGATAAGTATATGTATTCTTAATGTGACTATTAATTTTGACAGGCCCTAAAGGAAGGCCAGTGTTTGTCTTCCCAAAATCGGGATAAGTATTCCCCATTCAAGTGCATCTAATGATTCACCTTTACTTAACAGGCAGGGTATTACATTGGGGAATAAAATTATATTCCCTGCAACTAATATTTATCAGTTCTGCATAAATGTTCAGCATAACTGACCGAAACAATATAATTGACGTAGACAAGTATTTTCTATTCACTCCTTTTTACTTGTTTAGTCTTTTGTTATACGTTATACGCTCAGACCTTTCATTTTTCAAAGTCATGTTTAAATGTTAACATAATATAGACTTCAAAACTCTAAAGCAGTGTTTTTATACATATATGTGCGACACAATGCTTGTACTTGAGTTGTCGTGCATGTTTTACTTTCACTTACGAATACGTATGCAAGCACACGCATTCAAGATAAAACATTTGTTGAGTAATTACTTCCGGTGGATTAGCATGTTATAATTTATGTAAATAATGCAAAGAGTGCGTGATCGAACATGGAGCTTGTAAATGTTTTGCGGCAGCGTCTCATGCACATGTTGCCGCAAGATAAAATATATTATTACAGTATTACCCATCATACATGTACAACCTGCAAAAGGACACACGATAGTTGAGGAGCCACACATGTGGATACAATGTGCCTGAAAATTAAGTTCACGCTATGTCAACGATTCCGTTAGTCGAGTGAATTCAATCGTAAGAATTTACATTTAGACGTAATTGATCAGTGAATCATCCCGTGATAATATAACATAAATTATCATTATTAGTAAGGAAACGCAAAGTGGACACATAATTGCAAAATAATTCACGACGAGTATTCTGAAATATTTGATTGCATCTCACCAGAAAAAGCTTGGTCTTGTATAACCACACAATTGTTCGCACAGAAGATACGTTCGGAACATTTATAATTCGGACTTTGATGGATTTTTAAAAGCTCAACTGATTTTACAAAGGATGACATTCCGTGCGTGTTATTTCAATCCACCGATTGTATTCAGTGGTTGGTTGTTCCAACGAAAATATGCATAATTCAGATAAACTTATGATTTTTTACAGCTGTCACACATTTGTACTAGCCATGTTTTTTTACCACACAAAATGCAAATCTTTTTCTTCTTTACCATTTAATTTTGTTTAGCGGAGGAAACAAAATGCGTTGCATACCTTTTATAAAACCCATGTATGTCACACAATACGCGAGTATATGACCTTGTTCTGTATATCTCTACAGAAGTCTTGGTAAGATTAGCGTCTAGTGAAAAAACACATTATTATATTAATATATATATTTATATTGATAATGATCAGATCACCCTTCTACAACGTACATAAAATAGACACTACAAATACCGACAGACCCATTTAACCTATCTCGTTCGAGCTTAAGAAAAGACAACACTTGTCGTTTTATGTTGCGTTTAAAATAGCGTTTCATTATACAGATTTTTTTCAATTTATGTATCAGCCCATATATTTTATGTGATCCAGGTGCGAGCTTTGGGCAGATACAGATCTTACATGGACAAATTAGTAACGCTGTGTACAGTATTTACTGCGATACTTAAGCTGTCAACCATTCAGCATATATTAAAACATTGCACTGTCTCATGAAAGTTTACCTTAATCCGGCCCGTTTAAATATTCCCCTGTTTCGAAAAATGATTGCATAGCCTCCTTCCCCGTGTATGGAGATATTTCAAAATAATTGTAACCTTTTTAATACAGTGTATCGTGACCGGATGTGTGTACCCAAAGACCACATGACTTATGCTGAGGGATTTGCCATTCGTCAAGTTCTTAATCCAAAATGAAGTACTTTGTAAAGACTTGTGAAAGTATGTTTAGTGTTTGTCGTCAAAACGTACCACATTCATCCACAAGATCTATATCTTCATGTTCATGCACGAGATCTCACATGCATTGACCAAATCTCATGGTACTAGCTTTAACAAATGTTTTCATTATATCTCAGCCAAGTCCATGACTGAGTCAAGTGGTCAAACACAACTAGACCGGAATGTCACATTTATAATTTAAAGGAAACGCTCCACTGCGCCCTATCCAATATGTTATGCATAGTACATTTTCCATTTGTTCAATACAATTGTCACACTATTATATCGCAAATAATAATACTTGGTAATTTACAAATCTAGTGTTACAGACCAAACTGAACAAAATGTGATCATACACATTTTATGTACACGTTAGTGGTGTATGCCAAGCTCCTACAAATAAAGGAAAAAAATATTTGTAGCAGAGAAGGAACTAATCTTATTCCAATCATCATCATACTGTCATTCCAAACATCATCATTCCCTTTGTCTGGTCGTTGGAAAGGGGGGACAAGACACTACAACACAGAGATCCTCCGCCAAACAGGTATGTTGTGGGCTGCTGTGATAACCAACCCAGGGGATAAGAAGTAAATTTTTATCACATAGTCCATCCAGCTTTTCTTATGACGGCCACAACGGCAACCTCCCTCTAGCGTGCCATGGAACACAGTCTTACCCAGATAGTCGTGTCTGGTAATATATTGTAATATTTTTAACAAATTCGGCTTATATTTAGGTAGAGGTGTAAACATCACATGGTGAAATGTTGTCTTGCATGAAAAATGTGCCCCTTATGAGGATTTTACATGTGATGATCATTTTGCCTCAGTAACACAAATATATCCCTTTCATTTATCAGTAACTACCAACAACCAGAGGTTAGATGGGGCATTGATTTACTACGCCTTTAAATACAACGAAGCAACAGAGAAGGAACTCATCGCATTACAATGTAAATTATAAATATATGCTATTGAATAGTCGAAGTAACCTTAAAAACAAAAGTGAGCGGGGATTACCAAAACAACAGCACGTACAGTTATATCCCCCACAAATAGCACTTTCGATTTCACTCTAGACATCAAAGGATTGTAATTGTATTCAAATTAGAATGAACTGGTAAATATTGTTGATTACACTTACTGAAATTTTATTATAGCATTTGTATTCAGCAATACTTTATAATTGCGGAAATATGAGTTGTTTTATAGTAGTTTAGTGCGTTCTGCTACTGATACTCCGAGTCGCAGGGAGCTGCATATATGAACTCTTAAAAGCTTAAACCATTGAAACTAGGGCGTTTCGTGGCCTAATTCAAACCCTTACAAGAATAGAGTCAGGGCAAAACTGTGGCCAAGGTCGGCGGCTATGGTCTTTTAAATACTTGAAGGTGTTGTTTGGATCCAATACCTAATCATTAATTTGACTGAACCAAACAAACAATAATAACACCGTATGATGCGAATTTGGAATGAGACACCACACTTGGATTACACAGCATTTAAAGTATCTATAAAAACTGTTCATTTCATGTTCTGAATGCATTTTTGTAATAAGTCTATACTTTAAGTAGAAGAACTTTTCCATGAATTGTTCTTTAACACTGATTGTACTTTTCATCATGTTAACAGCATTTTTAAACATACACGCATAGACACGGATTCATGTGTGTGTAGATTAAACAACAATATAATTAAGCAACCAGATTTGTAGTAAACTTATTTTAAATGATGCGTTTGTATTACACGTGTCTATTTTACTTATGATTTGTAGGTTAAACTGCATATAATGCATGTTGGAAGAACAAAGCTTCTTCCAAAATTAACTCCATATTCCTTCTTAATATAATAGTGTGATGAAAAAAGGTATTGAATAGTTGCATATCTTTACCAAGGACACATTGTGAGCAGTGCATTCAATGCTAGTTTTTTAGTAGTGTTCTGTATTTCTTAACTGTGCACTTTCTCCTACGTTGATAACACTTTTTTTAAAGCGTCCACTCTTTATTCGACTTTAAAAGCAGCAAGATTTATATTTCTTCAATACAGCATGATACTGACACATTTTTAATCGCTTAACTTTGAACACAATCAAAACGTTTCTGTCTGTGCATCTTACACTTTATCGACGTTTCATAGGCAGAAAATAGATGTAAAAAAGTAATCAGTATAAGTGAATTATTTATGACATATATAATACTGTACGCTTACGTGTTAAATGACCGACTCTCTTTGTTATAATTCATACAGAGCCGACCTTTGTGTTCAAAAGACATATCGGCGTATTGTCAAGTGAACGACAACACATCTGCAATTTATACTTGTTTAAGTGCTTTCCAATATCCTGAGTCCAATTATGAATACCTTAAATGCCAATGGGGATTTGGTTTAACGTTGAAGGGTGGTCTATTTGTAACAATGGTATCAGGACGTTGGTCCTTGGCCAACTCGTAATTTAAGCATCAAATACCAATATAATAAAAACGTAATGCTTATGTTTACTAATTGTGTAACTGTAAACATTGTCAACATACAAACATTGATGTAAGATACAACTACTAACAATGAACATTATAAAACCCTGCTTATATACTCGTTTGATAAACATTATTTCAATAAAGAGTCATAAATTTGGCCTCAAGAATGTTAATAAGGGTTTTGCTAATTTACTTAAAAACCTTAGCTTCATGATCATGCATTAATAAATGTGCAACCATCACGCTATCATATCTCAAAGCAAAGACAAAGGCACACTGAGATGGAGTATAATTTCAGTTGCTTATTAGAAAACAACGATAAAAGCTACAGTTTAAAGAGATGCTGGTGTTGTGTAAGTGCAATTGCGCCAAGATGCTTTATGTGAATATCATCATTTAAGCTTTTATCCATTTTCGTAATTGTTTGTGTTCGGCTTAATTAGCAAAAACTGGCTAAAATAGCAAATTGTGAGTTTGACCCAGCCTGTTGCCTTTTAAAATCAGTTGTTGTTTACACAGCCCTTTGTTAATCAAGTGTAAATGATGTTGTCTATATTAAAAACAATAAAGCGTTGTCCCGCATTGATAGCAGATCTCAATTCTAAGTTTTATCTCTAAGATCTAACTATGTAAGTACGAACTGCCTTCTAAATTGTAATTCAACATGCCTTTAATAGACTACATTCCTAAAATGGCCCTTTACGGCTGCCGTGCGCGCTTATTGGTTGATATTTTATCCCAATTCAAGGTGAATTGCACACGTAGAAGCATCAATACCACGATTGCATATACTAAATGCAATACTATACATACTGCCTCTCTTACATTTGCAACTTTGCAGGACATGTTTTTCTGCACAATTCTGCAAACAATCAAGGTCATTCGGAATGACAGACGTATCACAAATGACAAGTCAAGAGATCTGCAAGCTAACGAGAATAAAAACAACTCATTGCGTTATCTAGCCGCATATCAAGTTGTTGTTGGATTCGCTAACGTGCATACACCTCGCATTCGGTTGGCCGCACATTCGTCTTGCATACCATTGAGGAGCGAGGACTGCATACAAAAGGTAGAACTTTTTTTACCATCGCGCAATTTGTGTTCTTTCATCGTAGTTTTTTATATTATCTTATTGTAGTTACATGTTCGATGTGTTATTTCTTTTTCTTGTTCTGTTAAACGAAACGACTGATTTAACATAAAAGATTTTTCCAAACAAAACGACATGACTAATCACAGATTAAGGTGTCAAATTAAGATTAAAAGAAAAATAAGGAGGATGAACATTGGTGTTGTAATTTAACTTATTTATATTGTAGTTTCTATTTATGTATTATTAATTGTGATAATTAATCGATTTCATTATTTATACTTTTTTTTAAAATTCCGTTCATCTTAACCGTTTTTTAAATCGCATTTCCGCTGACCACATATCTTCTATGTTATAAGCAGACCGCTTTATGCGAAATTCCAATCTCTAAACTGTTAACTATAATTTCTAATACGTCAAATGAAAATTGTATATACAACTAAAGTTGGAAAATCTCTAGTCGGAACTGGATTAGCGATTAGCATGCTGCTGTGTCGTTGTTTTGTATTCAATATGTATATGGTTTATGTTGCAACATATTAATTATTGATGTTATTGCACTGTTCTTAATTTGTGTGTTTTTGATTTTTGGATTTCAGTGTTTTGTTAAACATCATGAGTTATAAAATACGGACTCATTTTCATACAAGCTGTACATGTAGGCACGACGACAATAGTTAAGGATTCTTATTCAGTAATTGGGAAAATAATTATTTGATTAACATACATGTTATAAACTATAGAGCATTAATACTTCATAAATAGGTGACATCAACTGATTGTCATATACATACATTCAAACGAATATGTAAATATTTTTATTGTTTTATTTAATTTTTATTTTATTATTTAACCTTTATTTAGCAATGCTTTATCTTTTGCGGAATAATGAGTATATAATGCATGCATATAATACTAGCAGGTATTATACGATAATAACTAATAACGAGTAAATTGAAGTTTTAATGATCTGTTTTTAAAAGTGGTATAAAACGAAACATATTTCACAAGTCTTTGTTTTGAGCATTTCTCCACAAAAGACACGCGATTTGATGTCGATGGTGACAGGTATAATGTTTGTTACAATGTATTTGGTTGAGTGAACTAGATTTAACAGAAATACTAGAACAATATTTTGTTTACATGGTTTTTGTCGTTACCAGGAAGAAAATTTAACTGTAAGTATGTAGCCCGCAACACGGTATTCTCGCAGTACTAAAGGACTAATCATTCGCGTCTGAACACCATGTTTAGATATCGGATAAATGATTTAAAAGACTATAACATTTGACGTTTTTGTACTTCAGCATTACTTTTTTACAACGAACAACCATACATTTTAACTGTAGTCACAACAAAAACAACGCCACTGTCCGGTATTCTTATTTAAAATCATCAATATCCATGCAGAGTTGTTGTTCTGTTCTCTCGCATACAATTTGATCCAGCTATGCTGGTTCCAGTCAAATCAGTGCGCGGTGGTTGTATAATCATGTCGGGTATTTCCGCGGTAAATACGATAGGTAGCACTAAACATTAAATCAAACCAGAATACACAAAGATCTGACATACCATCAACAGTTCAATCAATTAAGTTGATATCATTTTAAATAATTCGAATTTAAGACACAAAATAAATAAATGTCACGGACATTTTCAAAAGTTCCAACTTTGTCTTAATAAAAGCTCAAAGCATTCAATACGAACTACATTTAACCGTTCAACAATATTACTTATACTCAAACTAGTCCAACTTGTTGACGCTCTCAAATATTAAGTTACTTTTTATATTGGTAATATTTGGAGCGTACAACGGGGGAAAGACCAAAACAATGGTGGAAAGTTTGCTTTCTTTGTCTATATTGTTGCGCAAGTATTTTGTGCGCAACATTCAAGCTCCGATATCAGATAGTTAATATCAACGGATTGCAATTCTATTT
Source organism: Dreissena rostriformis (assembly GCA_007657795.1). Classification (NCBI taxonomy): domain Eukaryota; kingdom Metazoa; phylum Mollusca; class Bivalvia; order Myida; family Dreissenidae; genus Dreissena; species Dreissena rostriformis. The sequence continues at coordinate 30,200 of VMBQ01008587.1, forward strand.
ACAAACAACGACAATCTGCAGATTTGAAACATTTTTTTTCAATTTTGTCAATTTACAAAAAACGTAAATTGACAATAAAAGGTGAAGCCCAAATCTACTTAAATCCATCTTGATAATGAAATTTCACATTTACCTTCTTCACTTTTTTTATTGTGTAGGTCTACTTGCGGATGCTTGGGTCAGACATTTTTAATATTGTTAAAATTCTCATGGTTGTACACCATTTATTTATTTTCATTCTTTTAGTTGTAAGACAGAGCTAACAATATTTGAAATTTTAGAGTTGTATTGACTTAAAAAATGGATAGTGCTTGTACACAACTGTGAGTCTTTCGTTTGTGATTTAAATTCCAACTATTTAAAATTATAAACACTTTATTGGTTGTTGCTTTTGATTGTACGTCAGAATTTTATTTATTCATGTATGATTTAATTTTTAGTGCTTCCTAACCTATTTACCGCGGGAATACCCGTCAGGGGGCATACACGAAATACCGCGAGAATACCGGGCTTGGGTATAACTAAGATTTCCCTTGAAGCAAAGTTATTGATCAATACTCGGAACACATGAATATTAAACATTTTGTAGCTATTCGTTTTTAACAAATGATATGTATATGTTAGTTATGCAAAGTTGGAATGAAACAAATAAAAAAAAACGTTTAAAGTAAAAGACATGCATCTTACTTAGATAACGTTGACTATGTTATTGACCAACGTTCACCTTTATTAACATGTATACATGATCGCTATTACATTTGCATGTGCATTTACCGGTGTATACAATAGTTTCGATAATATTAATTTGGTTTATCAAGGTTCATGTTTGGATAAGGAGGGCCCTATTCAAGTGAGAAAAGCGTAGACTGGGTTCGATATATCAAGGCGGTCGAACAACATCATAGCGGTATCATAACTAAACATGGAGGTATAGCACTTATGTGTTTTTCATTTATTTACAGTGTTTAGTGAACATAATAAACGCAAAAAACGGTATCAGACAGATGGGCCAATCAAAAGGAGACATATAGATAGACGTCCTCACGGAACGAAAAGAGGAATCAACCGTCCGACAAACAACATTGTCGACAAGACAACGTTTTCTGACATAATATATAAGAAAGACAAGATAGACAAGATGGAAATATATTCAAAGACAAGAAGACGGTATGAAGGCGGGCATCGTTATAGCTGGTGGGCGGGTGAACAAGTTAACAGACGGATATAAAGACGGACAGAACCGACACACGGAGTGACTGACCCATTGACTTTCCGAATGGTGGACAGTCAAACCGATAGACAAGTGTGCGGACGTATGGAAGAGCGGACCGCCTGACATAAGACAGAAAACAATTTGTTTTAAACCAAAAAAAAAATATTTTATTTTTCAAAAACGCACCAAAACGCACATCCTTCACCTGAAACAAAATTTCAGTTTTCTTAAAGCAGGGAAAATCACGATTAAAAAACAGGTCAAACTATTGCATTTGTATCATATCTTATTGATTTGAATCTGTGTCTTAAAAAATTATGAGTGCAAAGGAACTGACTGTACATATTTGGAAAATAACGCTTTACAATATTAAATCCCAAATACTAGGAATACACTTGGTTTAATACATTAAAGCCACACACCTAATTTGACATAGTAAATTTAAGTATAAATAAGAAACATATTTTATCTATGCCAATTAGAATATATATGGTGGTTACAAGGTAGAAATCCGTCTTTTTTGCGTTTTAAACTTTAAAAATAAAAGCGTTTGTCGAAATGGACGGACACGTCTAGAAATCCTACTTTCGGTTTTAAAAGCGGTACCGTTTGAAAAGTAATAAATTACTTGCTAACTAGGCTATAGATTTAATATTAGCTATGCCAATTAGAATATATCTGGTGGTTACAAGGTAGAAATACGTCTTTTTGCGCTTTAAAACTAAAAAAATAATCGCGTTTGTCGAAATGGACGTATATGTACAGAAATCCTACTTTTGGTTTTAAAAGCGGTACCGTTTAAAAAAGAATAAATAACTTGCGAACTAGGCTATAGATTTAATAAAAAAATTGCACACTTTTAAATTGCATCTATATGTATTGATAAACATGGACTTCATTTCAAGGTGTGTGGCTTTAAAGCCTCTACATTTTCGATACAAAACAATCAAATATGATGCACTATTAAAGATTTATCCGTAACATATAAGAATACGCATTTTAATTGAAGCAATTGACAAAAACATTGTGTAAAAGTAATATGATATAACTATGTATAATTAATATGTTCCAACATGATAATGATATACAAAAAAAAATGTCCCCACTTAGCAAAGATGAAATATTAATTGTAT
>VMBQ01008588.1:0-19647 GCA_007657795.1 Dreissena rostriformis
TTTTGTATTACATTTTAAATACAAATGGCAACAGAAATAGAAAAACACGTATTCTACAAGTATGAAGTGCAAGTACTCATAGCGTCATGATTAACAAGTCAAACGTCAAAGAACATATCAATTCCCTATAAAATCGAAGAGTCGTAGCGATAAGTTATTATATTATTTGTTTAACACCGAGAGAGTAGAAATATAGTAAACATGTTTTCTTAATTGCCACTTCTGGGACATCATTTGCTGCATTTCCACAATTGCCTAGTTTGTCTGAATTGGGATCAATGTCTAAACTGTCCATTTAAATACTATCTGTTTCCAGAGTACTCATTTTTGATGTCTCTTCCTCTTAGTTTGACATCTCTTGTACTTTTATCTCTGATTGATCTGACTTAAAGATCTCATCTACAAGTTTATCTTGCCCTTGACTACTTAATTGTTGATCTACCTGTCCTTTCTCTTCCGAATGTACTTTATTCTCTATCCCCAAATCTGTATCAGGCAGGGATGAGTCTACTACTACATTCTGAATGTCATGAATGTCAATAGTTTCTTGATGTTTAAGCCTTATGGACTCGTTGACTAACACATCGGCCTCTGTGCTAGTCAATGGTAGTTTTCCTGGTCCTTAACGGGGCATCTCCTTTCTACATGACATTTCACTCCGCAGTACCTACAAATAATTGCTCTGCTAGGGGTTTGAACATGAACTTGATCATCAAGATTCCCAGGGTCAAAATGAGGACTTGCATTATTACCATAATTATGGTTAGACTGGCCTCTATGTCTTTGTCTTGATTCCGAAAAGTCTGGCCTGTCATCTCTTTCAAACCTGACTTGCTTGTAACGCTGTGAGTGTCTATCCATTGGACCATTGTATCTGGAGGAATAGTTACTACTGTCGGTCTTAAATTGCTGTTCTCAAACCTATCATCTCTTGAGTGTTGGGGAAAATTTTGTCGGACAAAATTATGTGGAGAGTTCTGAGAGGACTTATTATCATATGTATTATTGTGTGGAGGTCTGTTAGTGAAACCTGAATCAACGTTTCTGGGGAAGTAATACCTTTTAACATCAATTTCACTGCTAGCCTGAAAGTTTTCTGTTTCTACTATTTTAATTAAGATTCGCTGCAAGTTTTTACATTTTTTTCCTCCAAATGTGAACTGTACATTTCTTGCAAGTCCTCTACTGAACATTCTGTCCTCATAACTGAGGATCTGAGAGAGGCAACATGGTCACTATACACCATAGTTTGATTTATAGATTCCAAGTCTCTGGGCTTACTATCTAACGAGCCCTGTAAAGCACAGTACTCAACTGCAGCACTAATTGCAGCATCAAAAGGGAAGGGGTGGGAGAATTGAACATGTTTTTGTAATTCAAAATTACCTAAATCTTGAACATACAGGTCAATTATACAGGTCTCTAATGCCCGTGGTTCCATTACTGGAAAAGCTTCATTCCCTAATTTCCTAAGAGCATTTCCAAAAGCTGTTACTGATTCGTTTATTTCCCTTTTCCTTGCCCTGAATTCGCATCTGTACGCCACGACTCTCTCTCTAGGCGTGTACCATTGGTCCAATATTCCCTTAATGGCCCAGTAATCTTCGAATTTAGAGGGATACAGGGTTGATAGAATTTGTTGGGCCTTTCCCCTTAAAAACATCGTCAACATACATGCCTTCTCTCTATCTGTCCACCCATTTCAATTGCTAACTTGCTCAAAGTGAACCAGATAGTCTCCCCACTCACAAGTTCTCCCATCAAACTTATCTGGTTTTAACACCGTTCTACCTATGGGTCTATAGTTTAGGTTTGCCTGGTCTACAAAGTCCCTACTACCTCTACCTTGCTGTTCAAATCCCCTATTCAAGGTGTAATCTGTCATATTCTCATAAGGATCACTATACTGCTGTCTAGGGGGCGCAACTCTATTTAAGCAACGGTCATTAAGTGGTTGTTCAAACTCTTCATTATTAGGAGATTGATCTAATCGGCCCTCTCTTATACCCCTTAGCTCTCACCTATATTCCTGATATTTTGGAAGATGGGTCCTGTTTTCACGCTCTATGTTTGGCATATCTGAAGACATTGTTTTATTCTTTTCAGCATTTGTATCAGTGTAACAAGCTAAAAAAATAGGGGTCCTGTTTTCCCGCTCTAATTTTGGCATATCTGAAGACATCGTTTTATTCTTTTCAGCACTTGTATTAGTGTAACCAGCTAGAAAAGCTAGGTGTTGAAAACATATTCAATAAACTTCCTATTCCCTTATTAATAGGTAACGTCTGATTATCATCTGGATCTCTCGAATGAGCCTTAGGATGCGCCATTCGGATTACAACATTTTCCTCTCGTGGCAATTAATTACACATGCAATAATCAAATACTCCTATAAAAACACAGATTTCAATTCAAGTACATCACCTGAATGTAACACACCATGTTCAAAACGATGTGAATGTCTCACTAAAACAATACTGACCGTCACTGAACATCACTGATACAATAGACAATCCCAGAAATCGATACCTCCCGGATTACCCGCCCCTGAATACTCTCGCGCGCCTCCAAAACGGTACTGAAGAAATAAACATGGACCTATATATGTGTGTATAGGTCCCTACGCAAAACAAGGAAGCGAAACGGGTTTATCAAATATATTTGAGGATTTAAAGAGTTTCTGTTATCGATCTGACAACCACATAATAGTTTGTGTTATATTTTTTTAAATATAAATTACGTAATTAGTAGAAATAAGGTTCATCTGCATTCGTTTAAGAGTAATAAAACACAGCATGGACATGGACCTATTTGTGTAGGTCCCTGGCATGAATAAGGTCTTGATTGTCATTTAACATGTTATTTAAAGGTGACGCGTGATATCTTATCTTAATTTCGGTATCTACNTAACATGTTATGGTTTTAAAATGACGTCATTGCGCGAATGGGATATGCACTGAATATAACTTCCGGAAATAATTACTACTTTCAGTTTGGAAATATGATGGTACAGATGCTTTTAAACGGACTTAGGGATCCGTTTAAACGGCAACGTTTGGTTTATTTCATTTCATTTAAACGTTTAGAAAAAATCTGTCAACGTGATACCCTTAGTAAACACACACAGTGTCAACACACAATAAGTTAAATTTCTCACTACTCAGATTATTCTCAATATTAATCTGAAATAATCCTGAATCACAGTATCAATCAACCAATAATATCAATACCAAATAATTTTATTATTAATACTTAAATCTCAACCTCACTCAACTTCAAATCTCACTATCTCAATCAACTTTCAAATCTTAATATCTTAAACAACTTTAAATTGCAATATATCAATCTACTATAAATCTCAATATCTCAATCAACTTAAAGTCTCAATATGAAATAATCTCAAATTAACTCAATCTCAGATATTCTCAATCTCAATAAAAAAACGATCTTACATCTAGTTAGTCTCAAATTACTATAACTATCAACTATAACTATTGTTGACCAAAACCGATTCACTGAAACTAGAATCCAGTCAACCATAAATCTCACCCAATACCATATCTCAAATTGTCTTTTTTCCCAAGCACAATATCTGTGAATCAAGTCAAAACTTTCAACTTCCAACCACAATATCTATGATCCATGAAGGTAAATCTCACTGTATACAAAAACCCAATTATCGAAAAATCTTTGCAACACACTTCCACCTATTTCACAGAAATTAAACTTGTCCATTTAAATAGCTACCCGTATTCTCCACCAACGTAATAGTCTCGGGATCTCTTAACTATAACCTAAAAATGCTTTCAGGGAACACTAAGAATACAGAATAATTAAAACCTTTATTTTCACTCGACCAAACTGGGAAATATCAAAGAAAGTGGAATTCTAGATTCCGATCGTACCTGATTTGAAAGGTGTCGTCCTTTATTGGAGCAATAACTCCTGTAGTGGAAGATAACTTCCCAGTGTAATGGGTACAAACAATATATGCATGACAAACTTACCAATATAAATTCAACCCCACTCCCACCCTCAACAAAAATATAAGTCTAAGATACACACACCCAACACGACAAAATGCACAAACACATTAAACAACATCATATAATAGTTTTAACAACAAAAGGGAAATAATAAATCAAAAAGGAGAGAATCAGCTCTATTACATAATAAATAAACGGATCGGCAATCCTCGTTGTTATTTTTTTCTTATCGCCACCTGATATATTATAAAACGATAGATGAGTTAACTGATTTCTCTAAATTTGGATTGCGCTTGCGCAATATTGACGTCTCCGTCCAGGTTACACAAAGATACAACTAACAAAGAATCGTTCAGCATGCAATTGTTGAAACAGCGAATGAAAATGTTCGATTCAATATCAGAAATACAAACCTCAACTTCGGGCTCGATGGCATAATAGTGACCAGCCAGGCAGCCCTTTACTGTAAATTGACCGAAGCCGAAGAGCTGCCTGGATGGTCACTAATTTGTCTTTTGACCCTCAGTTTCCTATTTCTTTATTTTACTGGTATTCAACATTAATAACTTAACACAACCTACACACAAGTGAATATATAACAAAAAAAAAACTTTGTCGATTGTACTAGTAAATCACTAATTTATGTAGAATGTAAAAAAAATATCCTAAATACTGTTTTATCGTTATTTTTCCTCCAGAATACTTGCATTGTCATTATATATAATAGTTTACATGTATTGGGTAGAAGGTTACTACTGAAGTTTGACTTGTTTCTAGCACGTGTTTGCACTCGTTTTTTCCATTATCATCCTACAAAAACTCCAGTAAATGAGCTGCAACTCGAACCAGTAACGGTATCGCCGATTACATTGTTTGTTTCATAAACCAAAACTGTTAACTTGTTTGCATATGAACGATCACCGTTTGGCAACAGTGGTCCCACATCCCTGCCGCATTAAGCCTGCTGAGCCTTTGGCCGCTGCGCATAAGTGATGCGTGCAAGGGTTTCTCACTCGGCTTGTGCAACAGCGTTTCAGAAAACAAATAGAGACCATCGACTGGCGCTGTAAAGACCCCGGTTTGCGGGTTATACGAACTGTCGTTGTTTAGGCCCACATCTTGGAAGATTATTTTTTGAAAGTTGTTAAGATTCTCGTGGTTTCCATTCAGCACGACAGTGAATGCGGCCGTAGTGAGATAGATTCGACAATCTTGACCTGTAATGACACAATAATCTTTACATTGTATGTTGTTTGTTTCATTTGTAGCAGAAAATCGAAGGGTGTATAATAATGTAGAAATATTTTCTATACGGCCATTGAGTATGATCTGATATTTACGTTTAGATAGGAATACTGGCCAAGATCATGGAATTAGGCATAGCTCGACGAACTCCGGTGTACGACATTATTAAAAGCTGGTTTATAATTGCAATTTTATTCTTTTGTATTTAAATGTGTTCATCTTTTACATCCAGATTGGGTTTAAAAAATACTCATCGAAAAGAAGAACATCGTATAAATCATGTTATTGTATTTCCATTTGCAACGTTTAACAACAATGTATCAGCGTCATTTACGACGTGTAATGAACTTGTAAAATGTGCAGCAAATCAAAACATGAACAATATCGTCATTTCGCGAATTATATAGGTACAAAACAAAAGATTCCGCGATGCTTTGTTACGTCGAATGCATAATTGACGATCACGAGCGTTAATTTGGTATATAGCCCGGGCTATGGATTTTCGGCCCGCGATATGGCACTTCCGACCCGATCCGTATCAGTTCATTTGACCAGGCATTTTCACCCATATTTGTACCACGTGTAATGAAGGATTGTATTTTATATTCTTTCTGGTGGTCTATAAGGAAATATAAGTGAATTAAAACGGGTAATTCAGAATTTAAAAAAATCATTTATTGCTTTTCTGTGGTTTATAGGGAAATATCAGTGATTAAAAAACTGTTTAAAACAATGAAAAATAAAAGAGAAAATTTTCTTTAATTGCCACTATTTTCATGTGACAAAAACGGCCATAACTCAACTTATGTCGGAACAGTATGAACCAAAATACCTAGGAGTGCAAGTTCACATGCTGGTTCATATCTTTATTAAGTTTCATAACTTCTGCATGAATACTTTTAAAGTTACCCGAAATACAATTTCACAAAGGCAGTCCAAAAATCAGCTATATCGCCAACAAGATTTTTTATTAAAGATTCGCTTGGCCATGAACTGGAGATATTTACTTTGTGTAACTGGCTTGTGACTTCTTAACATTTCTTAATGACAATACCTGTCCATTAACATTCTTAAAGTGTACTGCGGAATTATAAAGCAGACACAAACATAGTTGATAAAGTATTGACCTTCAAGAATAGTATTTAAACTAAGTTTGACATTGACCTTTATCCAGGGTTACCGGGGTTACCGACTCATATCTGTTGCCCTCATCTCAACTACTTTCACAGTGTGCCCAAGTTTCATTGCAATCGTTCAAAGAGTAAAGAAGATATTGATCCGACACGAAAATCGAGATTCAAACTGTAGACATTTTCATTGTTACCATGACCTTCACCGTGACTGATAATGCCTGTTACACATCTTCTCAATCAACTAAACAGTTTAGCCAAACCGCGCGAAAATCAGTCTGATATAGAAGAAAATGAAGCGGACACACAAATGGAGGCTCAAATCTTTCAACTTGTTGTTAAACCATTACCTTGAGCGGACATGACGGACTTACGACTACTGCACATTGTTTCATTACAATCCATCAAAGGGTATAGGCGGACACGAATGTCCTACGGACTGACAGACTGACGGCCAGACGGGTTGACACACTTACGTACATATAAGCGACCATTTTGACTGCTTTATGGAGCTAACGGCACAAATTATATTGTTTTATGTATTGTTTTACCGAAGTACGTGCCATAACTCCACTGATGCCACATACTTTTTAATAATAACCGGGCTCGTATAAATGCAAAGTGCGACGGGATGCACAGAAACGGGCTCTGAATAAAAGGAACCTTATAACTCAATGATAACGCATCATACTGGAATGACCTGGGATATAAATCACCTATCCATTCTTAGAATTAAGCATAAAGAATATACTTACTTGGAACCAGCAAAACACGCCCTGCGTGCGATTATATGCAGGCTATACATTTTGCTTATCTCATCAATAAAATGTTCTCAATGAAGCATTATATAGTAGTAGTATTTAATTTAATGTCATTTTAAACTTTATAATTCTATAAGAACAAAACAGTTTCAAGAATATTCTTCATTCTCCACTGATACCAAACATAAGCTGTTGTATTGCCGAATTCAGGTTTTTGACCTCTTAGTGTGACCTTTACGTTTGCGGTAGGTACACCGGTTATACACGCGACATTCAGTCCGCTATATGTGGTTCAGGTATGTTAAATTTACATGATGATTGTCAAAGTTCATTTCCGGCTAAGCTGTTGTATAGCCAAATTTGATCTTTAAGTAGGTTGTTAATTTAAAAGTGCATGATGACTGACAAAGTTTTAATACGGACAAAATGTTTCCTTGATGAAATTGAGATTTGACCTCTAAGTGGTATCTTGAAAGTTGATATGTTTTGCCTAGTTATTTTAAAATACATTAATATATGACAAATTAATGACTGAGATGGGAATTTTTAAGATATGTTATGGCCACATTTGAATTTAGAGCTCTAAAAGATCTAAGTTTATCTTGACCTCTAATGTAGTGAGACTGGTGTCACACCGAACACGTCGCCTAATGATAGTTTACATGGGCGTCAATTTATTTTAAAATACTTCAATATATGAAACAGTTATAACTGAAACAGTTATGTTTAAAATGCTTTATGGCCAAACTTGACCTTTGACCTACAAGTGCATCAGCGTAGCACCATAAGATATCAAGTGAACGTTTGCATGTTACATACTAATGTTATGCGTATAAATTACTAACACAAGTTCCATGTGGTATTTGAGACCTATCGCTTCATATTTTGTTTAATAGTTTAACTTTAAGAGTATTCCTATATGATGCAAACGGACCATTTGTGACCTCCTGGCAATAGTTGACTGTCGTTGTTATAACCCGTTTCGCAATAAATCCGGTTTGCACTAATTTTATTACAAAACGGGTTGGAGTTTCTTATTGCAATGTGAAATTTGAATAAATACAGACATGTTTTACCAGATTGTGTAATTTGGGGTGACGGACACAACAAAATAAAATGTATATACATTGACGTGTCAAAATACCACATATCTTTCAATCAATGTTTGTGGTATACGGAATTGTATCATTAAATGACTAACAATAAGTACAACAGTTCAAACTCACTTTCAGCAGAAATCTCGTAACAGTAACTAACATGTTTGTCTGTGATTATAATAGAATATTCTACCTCACATACATGTGTCCTTCTTTGTCTATATGACCAGTGTAGGTCCGTAAACTACGATAGAGGCAATACAGAGTATATGGACAGGCCACTACTTTCTGTTATTCCATTACGTTGATATCGACCTGATACAAAGGTGCCTAATTGTTATATCATGTCAGTAGGGGTTTATTTCCCTCAATGTTTGGAGGTTTATCATATTACTTGGAATCAAATATAAAGCCACCTTTGTTCGTGGAAATGAATAAGATTTAACCAAACAAACGATAAGATACCATTTTGTATTACATTTTAAATAAAAATGGCAACAGAAACAGCAAAATACGTATTCTACAAATATTAAGTGCAAGTGCTCATAGCGTCATTATTAACAAGTAAAACGTCATAAAACATATTCATTCCCTATAAAATCGAAGAGTTGTAGCGATAAGTTATTATATTATTAGTTTAAAACCGAAAGAATAGAGCTATGAATAACAAAAACACATATTACTGTCTTACAGTTTTGTAATATTGTATACTCAAAATGAACAGATTAACAGATCGGCAAGCCTCGTCGTTATTTTTGTTTCTTATCCCCACCTGATATATTATATAACGATAGAGCAGTTAGCTGATTTCTCTAAATCTGGACTGCGCTTATACAATATTGATGTCTCCGTCCAGGTAACACAAAGATTCAACTTACACAGAATCTTTCAGTATGCAATTGTTGAAACAAAGAATGAAAATTTTCGGTTCAATATCAGATATAAAAAAACCTCTACTTCGGGCCCGGTGGCATAATAGTGACCGGCCAGTCAGCCCCAACTGTATATGGACATAATCCGAAGGGCTGCCTGGATGGTCACTTATTTGTCCTAGGACCCTCAGTTTCCTCTTTCTTTATTATATTGGTATTCAACAACATAACAGAACCTAACCTACCTAAAAGTGTATACATAACAAAAAAACTTCATCGATTGTACTAGTAAATCCATAATTTATGTAGAATGTAAAACATGTCTTAAAATTGTTATACCCATATTTTTCCTCCAGCATACTTGCATTGTCATTTTATATACTAGTCAACATGTATTGAGTTAAAGGTTTCTTCTGAAGTTTAAATTGTTTGAAAAACTCCAGTAAATGAGCTGAAACCCCAACCAGTAACGGTTTGTTTTACATTGTGGTTCTTTAATATGGCGAAATCAAACTTGTGGCTCTCCAACCAAAACTGATGACCGTTTTTAATATAAACGATCGCCGTTTGGCTAGATTGGTCCCACATCCCTGCCGCCGCATGAATCCTGATGGGCCTCCTGAGGGTGTCGCTAAGTGCTGCGTGCAAGGGTTTCTCACTGGGCTTGTGCAACAGCGTTGCAGAAAACAAATAGAGGCCATCGACTGGCGCTTTAAAGAAACCGGAGTGCGGGACTGCCGATGTTTATAACCACATCTGGGAAGATTATTGTTTGTTGGTTGTAAACATTCTCGTGGTGTCCATTCAGCACGGCAGTGAATGCGGTCGTAGTGTTATAATTTCGACAATCTTGACCTGTAATGACACAAAAATCAATTCTATGAATGTTGTTTGTTTTATTGTTAGCAGAAAATCGAAGGGTGTATAAGAATGTACAAATATTTGCTATAGGGCAATTGAGTATGAACTGATATTTACGTGTAAATAGGAATACTGTCCAATATCATGGAATTAGGCAGTGGTCGACGAACTCCGGTAAATTGAAATTCTTAAAAGCTGGTTTAAAATTGCAAATTTATTAATTGTGTTTAAATGTGTTCATCTTTTACATTCAGATTGGGCTAACAAAATACTCATCGAAAAGAAGAACCTCGTATAGATCATGTTATTGTATTTCCATTTGCAAGTCGAAGATAACATGACTATAAAACAAAACACATATTGACTAGAAGGCATAGAAGAAGATGTAAAATTCAAAAGTAGAATATAATATTTACTTAGGCTGACCTCCTCAATTAGTATATAACATTATACATGTAAATATAACATTCAGCGGCCACTAGTCAATACCTGTGGTGCACTAGTCAAAATTAGTTACCGGTATATACAGGGAATAGTTTACTTTCTTTTAACGCACATTGTTTCCGTTTAAACGATAACATGCGCTGTTATTTGTAAATGATGTAATTTAAATGACGACAGCTAATGCGTCTCAGCTAATTATTCACAAACGTTACTTATAGCGCAATAAACTGATTTGAAAATATTAAAATAAATGTTTGTTTAAATAAACGTTTGTTCGACGACGATTGTCTAAACTAATGATATTGTGTTTATTTATAATTTTATAGATCATAGACTAATTATAGATAATTCACCGGGCAAGCAGCGCCAAGAGGTCATACGAGCCTTGTTAAGCAATATCGTCCTAAAATAGTAAGGTCGAGGGAAAATTTGCGACGCCGGGCCGATATGACCTCCCGAAAGTGTCTACACTTTATAACATGTGAAATTTCATAGCTATTCGCAAACACTAACTGTAAGTGCTTCCCGTTGCAATCTTTCAAATACTAGTAGTTAAAATAAAATTTGATAAACGTTAAACAACAATGTATCAGCGTCATTTACGACGTGTAATGAACTTGTAAAATGTGCAGCACATCCAAACATGAACAATAACGTCATTTCGCGAATTAAATAGGTACAAAACAAAAGATCCCGCGTTGCTTTTTGACGTCGATTGCATTATTGACGATCACGAGCGTTATTTTGGGATATAGCCCGGGCTACGGGTTTTCGGCCCGCGATATGGCACTTCCGACCCGATCCGTATAAATTCTTGTGACCAGGCATTTTCATCCATATTTGTACCACGTGTAATGAAGAATTGTATTAAATATGCGTTCTGGTGGTCTATAAGGAAATAGAGGATATTTGTTCATGTCAGTGTAAGATCGTTTGTTATTTCACGAGTGATCATAGAAAATGTATTTCCACCAGTGGCGCAGCCACAGGTGAAAATATTATTTTTCTATAATCACGAGTGAAATAACAAACAATCTTACACTGACATGAACAAATTTTCTGTTTCTTTTATGCCCCTTTTCAAGAAAATAATTAATAATAATTTTCCTTTCGCTGAAAAGTTACCCTCTCTCCCGTGGCGTGCCTCAATACATTGAAATGACGTCATTTTGTTGACGGAATGACGTCTTTTTGTTGACGATATGACGTCATTATTCCAGGGAAATTCTTCGGTTAAACTCTTTTACAATGTAAATAAACGGTAAAAAAAAGCATAAAATTAAAGAAAATGTGTTGGATTCGGTGGAATATCGATTTTAATTCACTCGTGATCATAGAAAAATATAAACACGGATATAAATAAGGGAAGTGCATCTTGATATGATAATCTAAAAATAGAAAAAGAAATTCCGAAAATTTGTTCTTTTCACCGGTGAAAAGAACAATTTTGTTCTTTTCAATGCTGTTATTTCACTGCAGAAATGTCATATTTTATCATAAGGTATAAAAGAAATATTATACCTCACATAAATGTGTTTCTTATTTGTGTATATAAACTACACCGGTCCATTATTTTGAATAGTGCCCGGTAGAAAATGCGCGCATCTAATAGTGCCCGCTAGACTAGATGCGCGCGCATCTAATAGTTCCCACTTTACATCTTATATGTTTATGCATATGTACGGGCATCCTATTAGGCAAATAATATACTATATATTATATATGATTTATATAATATATAATCATATATAATAATTCATAATAATGTATATAATATAAATATTGATGGATTTATATTGTGTTATTTATTTTTATTTCAATTGACATTTATCTGCACTAAAATGTTCGGTATAATATAAGAAATAGAAAACCTCACTTCAGGCCCATTGGCAAAATAGTGACCAGCCAGGCAGCCCCAAATAGTATGAGGACCTCAGCCTTCGGCTTCGGTCCATATACTATTTGGGGCTGCCTGGCTGGTCACTATTCTGCCATTGTGCCCTCAGTGAGGTTTTCTATTCTTAAATAGTAGTGACTTAAAACGGGTAATTTTACAATTTTAAAAAAAATAATGCAAAATATTCATGTGTTGCTTTTCTGTAATTTATAGGGAAATATCAGTGATTAAAAAACACTGTCTCAAACAATGAAAAAAAAGAAAACATTATCTATAATTTCCACTATTTCCATATGCCATATTCCTTAAAAAGGCCATAACTCAATTTATGTTGAAATAAAAAAGAACCAAAATACCCTAGTGTACAAGTGCACATGATAGTTCCTATGATTATTAAGTTTCATAACTTCAGCAGCAATACTTTTCGAGTTACCCGTGACACAGGTTCACCAAGGCAGTCCAAGAAACAGCTCTATCGCCACAAGATTCTTTATAAAGATTCACTTGACCTTGCAATGGTGATATTTACTTTGTGTAATTGTCTCATTTTTTCTTTACATCTTCTTAATGACAATACCTGTGCATTACAATTCTTAAATTGAACTAAGTTTTTATAAAGCAGACTCAAACATGGGTGATAAAGTATTGACCTTCAAGTGTGACATTGACCTTCATCCAGGGTGACCGGGGTTACAAACTCATATCTGTTGACCTCATCTCAAATACTTTCACATTGTGCCCAAGTTTCATTACAATCGTTTAAAGAGTAAAGTAGATATTGAACCGACACGAAAATCGAGACTCAAAAGGTAGACAAGTTCAAAGTGAGCATGACCTTGAGTAGACGTAACTGCTTTTGCCTTCTACAAATCGTTTCAATTACCTAAACACGCGAAAATCATTCAACAAATATAGAAGACAATGAAACGGACACGAAAATGGATGCTCAAATCGTAAAACTTGTTGTATAAGCATTACACTGAGCGAAAATGACTGACTTACGATTTCTGCACATTGTCTCAATGACCGTTACATGTAAGCCATTTGCATTACACTCCTTCAAAGGTTATACGCGGAGACGAATGTGCTACGGACAGACAGACTGACGAACAGACGGGTTTACGAACTCAAGCACATACAATCGACCATTGTGACTGTTATATGGAATTTGCTGCACAACATATATTTTATTTTTTGTTTTACTTAAGAAAGTGCAATGACTCCACTGATACCACATACTTTTTATAATTTAAGGGCTCACATAAAGCCAACGGACGACGGGGTAAACAGAAACGGGCTTTGAATAAAAGG
The DNA here is from genome assembly GCA_007657795.1 of Dreissena rostriformis. NCBI lineage: Eukaryota > Metazoa > Mollusca > Bivalvia > Myida > Dreissenidae > Dreissena > Dreissena rostriformis. The sequence continues at coordinate 13,605 of VMBQ01008588.1, forward strand.
AACCTGATAACTCAATGAAAACTCGTCATACTGGAATGACCTGGGACATTATTCACCAACACATTCCCAGACTTAAGAATAAAGAATATGCTTAATACCAGCAAAACACGATTTGCATGCGAATATATACAGGCTGAACATTTTGCTTATGTCATCAATAAAATGTTCTTAATGAAACACTATATAGAAGTAGTATTGATTTTAATGTCATTTGGAACTTTATAACTCTATTAGAACAAAACAGTTTCAAGAACATTCTTCATTCTCCATTGATACCAAACATAAGCTGTTGTATTGCCGAAGTCGACTTTTTGACTTTTAAGTGTGACCTTTACCTTTGAGGTAGGAACACCGGTAATACACGCGACATTCAGTCCGCTATATGTGGTTAAGGTATGTTAAATTTACATGATGATTGTCAAAGTTTGTTTCCGGGGAAGCTGTTGTATGGCCAAATTGGATCTTTAAGAAGTAAGTTAATTTAAAGGTGCATGATGATTGACAAAGTTTTAATCCGGACAACATGTTTCCTGGATGACTTTGAGATTTTACCTTTAAGAGTTATCGTAAAAGTTGAGTTGTATTGCCTAGTTATTTTAAAATCCATCAATATATGACAAAATAGTGGCTGAGACAGGAATTGTACAGCTATGTTATGGTCACAATTTAAGTTTGAGCTCTAAAAGATCTAAGTCGATCTTGACCTCTGATGTAGTGAGACTGGTGTCACACCAAACACGTCGTCTTATGATAGTTTACATGTGTGTCAAGTTATTTTAAAATCAATCAATATATGGAACAGTTATGACTGAAACAGTACTGTTTAAACTGGTGTATGTCCAATTTTGACCTTTGACCAGTTTATCAGCGAAGCCCCCTCAGATTCCAAGTGTACGTTTGCATCTGACATATTAATGTTCTGCGTATAAATGATTACCAAAAGTACCATGTGGTATTTGAGACCTATCGCTTCTTATTTTGTTAAATAGTTTAACTTTAAGAGTATTTCCATATGCTGTAAACGGACCATATGTTACCTCCTGGCAATAGTTGACTGTTGTTGTTATAACCCGTTTCGCAATAATTGTATTTTAACTAACATGTTTTTCTATGATAAGAATATTCTACCTCACAAACATTTGTCCTGCTTTATCTATATGACCGGTGCAAGTACGTAAACTACGATAGAGGCAATACAGAGTATATGGACAGCAACTATTTTCTGTTATACCATTACGTTGATATCGACCTGATACAAAGGTGCCAAATTGTTATATCAGGTCAGTAGAGGTTTATTTCCCTCAATGTTTCGAGGTTCATCATATTACTTGGAATCAATTATAAAACTATCATTGTTTGTAGAAATGAATAAGATTTAATTAAACAAACGATACGATACCATTTTGTATAACATGTTAAATACAAATGACAATAAAAACAGCAAAACACGTATTCTACAAATATTAAGTGCAAGTGCTCATAACGCCATGATTTACCCGTCAAACGTCGTTGAACATATTCATTCCCTATAAAATCGAAGAGCCGTAGCGATTGGTTATTATATTATTACTTTACAAGAGCTTGTCACAGTAGTGCCAAATCCCCACAGATATGTGTTTGCTTGTATGAGAACATTTGTTTTAGAGAGTAGTATAATATTTGTAAAACATGGCACCTGTGTCATCTATTTATATTTCAAGGGTCAATTAGTTATATAGTATTGTAGTTATGCTGTAGAGAATAACATATATGAAAATGAAAGAAAGGAAGGTTATTAAAAAAGAAGACTATAAACAGTTACTGTTGTTGATCACTGTATTTTTCCTTAAAGCCACACATCTTGAAATGAAGTACATGTTAACCAATACATACAGATGCAATTAGAAAGTGTGCAAAAGTATCATTAAATCTATAGCCTAGTTAGCAAGTCAATTATAAATTTTGCAACCGGGAATTACCACTTTTAAAACCGAAAGTAAGATTTCTATACATGTACGTCCATTTCGACAAACGCGATTATGTTTAAGATTTAACGCGTAAAAAAGACAGATTTCTACGTTGTAACCACAAGATATATTTTTCTTGGCATAGATAAAAATTAAATCTATAGCCTTGTTAGCAAATAAAAAAAAATCAAACGGTACCTCTTTTAAAACCGAAAGTAAGGTTTCTCGACGTGTTCGTCCATTTCGACAAACGCGATATTTTTCAGTTTTAAAGCGCAAAAAAAGATGAATTTCTACCTTGTAACCACCAAATATATTCTAATTGGCATAGATAATATATGTTTCTTATTTATACTTAAATTTACTATACCCAATAAAGTGTGTGGCTTTAAACAAATCTATTCATTTTACAGTGAATACTTCAGTGTTCAAATTAAAATATTATTGTAAAATTAGATAAAGTGAGTTATAAAAAATTGAAAAGCTAAAATATTTACAATGAAATTAAATTAAATATAATTTAACATTATAAAAAAATAAAATATGAATAAAAAAGGAGATAATTCAAAAACTACGGCCGAAAGAGTTCTGGTTCATGTTCACTGCACTTCTCCTAATTCCATCTGTTTATATTTTTAGTTTCACGTAAATCCCGTCAGTAGATTTAGAGTTATGCTCCGGACAACAATTTACGTTGAAATTAAATAAAAGAGATAATTCAAAAACTAAGGTAGATAGAGTTATGGTTCTTAGTCACTGCACTTCTCCTACTTGCCATCTGTTTATATTTCAAGTTTCAAGTAAATCCCTTCAGTACATTTAGAGTTATGCTCCGGACAAAAATTTAGTTTGAAATTATTTAAAGGGAGATAATTTAAAAACTAAGGTAGATAGAGTTATGGTTGTTGGTCGCTGAACTTCTCCTAGTTGCCATCTGTTTATATTCTAAGTTTAAAGTAAATCCATTGAATAGATTTGGAGTCATGATCTGGACAAAGTTTCGGACGGAAGGACAGACGGACAGACGGATGGAGACTATTACCATATCCCCTCCGAAAAATTTCGGTCGGGATAAAAACCGAGAGAGTAGAGCTGTAAATAACAGAAACACAGATAACTGTATTATAGTTTTGTAATATTGCAGACTCAGAATGAATAAATAAACGGATCGGCAAGCCTCGTATCCCCAACTGATATATTATAAAACGATAGAGCAGTTAGCTGAGTTCTCTAAATCTGGACTGCGCTTATACAATATTGATGTCTCCGTCCAGGTTACACAAAGATACAACTTACAAAGAATCGTTCAGTATGCAATTGTTGAAACAGAGATTGAAAATGTTCGTTTCAATATCAGAATTAAAAACCTCTACTTCGGGCCCGGTGGCATAAAAGTGACCGGCCATTCAGCCCCAAACTCTATATTGATCGAAGCCGAAGGGCTGCCTGGATGGTCACTTATTTGTCCTAGGACCCTCAGTTTCCTCTGTCTTTGTTTAAATGATATTCAACATAAATTACATAACATAACTTGCACAAACGTCTATACATAACAAAAAACACTTTGTCTATTGTACTAGTAAATAACTAATTTATGTAGAATGTATTTAAAAATGGCTTAAAACTTTTATATCGTTACATCTCCTCCAGAATACTTTCATTGTTATTTCATATTCTAGTAAACATGTATTGAGTAGAATATTACAACTGGAGTTTGAATTGTTTCTTGCACGTGTTCGCACTCGTTTTTTCCATGATCATCCTAAAAGAACTCCCGCAAATGAGCTGAACCCATGACCATAAACGGCCTCGCCGTTTTCACCTGTATTCTCCAACCAAACCTGTTGGCCTTTTTCCACATTAAGGACCACCGTTTGGCTACCTTCGTCCCACATATTTTCCGCCGCGTGAATCTTGACGATCTGTCGTCCGGAGAGCATAAGTGCAACGCTCAATGATCCCTTTCTGGGCTCGTGTAAAAGCGTTGCAGAAAACAAATAGAGGCCACTGACTGGCGCTGTGAAGACTCCGGTCTCCGGGTTATACATACCGCCGAGGTTTGAAATTACATCTGGGATTATTATTTTTTGACCTTTGCCAATATTCGTTTGTGGCAGATAATTCCTCACGGCAGTGAACGCGGTCATAGTCTTATAGTTTCGACAAATTGGACCTGTAATGACACAATAATCTTTACCATGATTGTTGAATGTTTTATTGGCAGCAGAAAAGCGATGTGTACAAATATACAACTATTAATTTAATCCTATGTATGTACATCTATTAATTTAAACATATGTATTTTATCTCGGTTGCTTATTGCAACGCTCTAGTGTTCATTTCCTGAATAGTACCAGTCCTTGGTGTCTTTGGGAGATCAATAGAACGCTTTCACAGTGTGAATTAAACCAGTGACTTCATGATTGCTATATGGATACCATATCTACTTCGTCATGGTAACTTGAACGACGGTTGGCTACAGGGACGTTGAATATGATCTTATAATCACATGTTATCAGGCATACTGACCAGTTTCATGGGATATGGCAGTGGTAGATGAACCCCAGTGTATTCGATATTTTCAAAATGCTGGTTTGGAATTGCAATTGTTATCGTTTGGCATTAAATGTGTTCATCTTTTACATTCAGTATTGGGTTTAAAAATAACTCATCCAAAAGAAGAAAATCATATCAGTGGTGTACTTGTTTTTCCATTTGCATGATTGACATAACATGATTAAACAACAAAACACGTGTTGACTAGTAGGCATATAAGATAATGTAATTAGAAATACATGATACCTGTAAATATCACATTCAACGACCCACTAGTTAATACCTGTAAAATATTATATGGTGCACTAGTCAATATGAGTTACCGGTATATACAGGGAATGGTTTACTGTCCAGTGTCGTTTAACGCACCGTGTTTCCGTTAAAACGATGAAATGTGCTGTTATTTGTAAATGATGCGTCGCACGTCTTAAACTGGTATCAACGCGAGTTATCTTTAGAAAAAAAAGATCTCCTCGGGAAAACCGGAATTCATACAGTATTAAATATTTTTTGTTCGACGACCATTATCGATACAAATGAAGTTGTGTTTATATAATTAAAGATCATATTATTACAGCTTATTCACTGGGCAAACTGGGATCGAGGGGTCTTTAAAGCCCGACTTAGCAAAATTTGCCCGAGAGCTTTAGCTCGAGGACATATGTTGCGTCGCCGGATCAAGTTGACCCCCGTCCCCCCCCCCCNAACACTTTAGAACATGTGACGGCCAATTGCTATTCGCCAATACTATCAGCGGTTCCCGTCACTACCTTTCAAATAATAGAAGGTACTCTACATTTTGGTGAACGATAATAAGCGTCACCGACTTTGTTTAACGAACGTTTAAAATTCACAGCAAATCAAAATATTAACTATGCTGTCCTTTCTCGATTTAAATAGGTACAAAACAAAAGATACCACGTTAATGTCGGGATATAGTCCGGGATATGTATTTTCGGCCCGCGATATGGGACTTCCGACCAGTTAATGTGACCATGCATTTTCACCCATATGTGTACCTCGTGTAATGAAGAATTGTATTAAATATGCTTCCTGGTAGTCTATAAGGAAATATTAGTGATTTAAAACAGGTAATTCACAAAAAGGACTTGTTCACAGTTTATCAAAATGAGATTCAAGAAATAAATAAACAATGTACAGCAGTGTGCGAATAAACACTATATGCGCAGACTTATACTGAAAATACACGTTTGTTTACGAAAAATCATCGTTAGAAATTGATAAAATTATAAAGCGTCTCAGACGCGAAACGATCTAAAAATTTCGATTTCTTGTATTATCGTTCTATTTTGTAACAACACGTGGATAGTTATACAAAGTATAAAATAAATGGAAACCCATGTGAAGATGGATGGTCAGGTCCGCACATAATGTAGTCGTTAAAGCCTCAACGACGACCCGAACATAAACTCTGAATTACACACATACACACGTGAAGACGGATGGCTGAGTGGTTTCGGCGCTTGGCTTTTACTCCATGGGTCAGTGGTTCGAGCCCTGGTGTGGTTAACTTTTTTTTT
>VMBQ01008588.1:19698-36710 GCA_007657795.1 Dreissena rostriformis
TGGTCGGATGATTTTTCACAGAGTTATGGCCCTTTGAAATTTTCCATTGTACATATAGTGCAATTCTTGTCCGAGCTATTTCTCAGCAACTTATTACGGGAATTCAATGAAACTTTATGGGAAGCTTCACTACCAACAGGATATGTGCATATTATCAGCCGGTTATGGTCGGATGATTTTTAACAGAGTTATGGCCCTTTGAAATTTTCTATAAGCTGTACATACAGTGCAATTCTTGTCCGGGCTGTCAACTACTGATTGGAATTCAATGAAGCTTTATGGGAAGCTTAACTACCTTGTGGAGATGCGCATGTTATTAGTGGGTTCTGGTTAGATGATTTATTTAAAGAGTTATGGCCCTTTGAAATTTATCTTCATACGTCAATGAAAACAAAATATTAAATCTGCGCTCTTTTAAGTTGCTAAACCATCCATCGTATTATTTTGTACAAAGTTATGCCCCTCAAGACGTTTCCTTTTATCTGAATATATAGTGCAATATTGTGACAAAAAAAAACTTGGGGGAGCTTCACCCGTCTCCGACGGTTTCTTGTTTATTTTTTGTTACTTAAGTATGCCATGACTCCACTGATGCAACATACTTTCTTATTATTTAAGGGCTCATAAAAGCCAACGGACGACGGGATACACAGAAACGGGCTCTGAAAAAAGGGACCTTATAACTCAATAAAAACTCGTCATACTGGAATGACCTGGGACATTATTCAGCAACACGTGCTTAGAATAAAGAATAAAGAATATGCTTAGAACCAGCAAAACACGCTCCGTGTGCGAATATAAACAGGCTGAACATTTTGCTTATGTCATCAATAACTTGTTCTCAATGGAGCATTATATAGTAAGTAGTATTAAATTTCGTGTCATGTTGAACTGTATAATTAAATTAGAACAAAACAGTTTCAAGAATATTCTTCATTTTTAAACTTAAGTCTTAGATTCGGTTGGTAAATACGGTCCCTAGTCATGTGTTCATTGAACTAATGCGAAAGATGTCGAACCTCGGATATTTCCGATAAAAATGGTATAATTTCCAAAACTTGCCGTCTTTGGGTCCGGTAAAAATCGATACGTAAAATGTACGTTTTAGTACGACATGAAAACGAAGCAATGAACCTGTCAGAAATTAGTGTATTTTCCTTTGATCGAACTATGGCATATTACTTTAAAAGGAATTATTTGTAACCAATCAGTCAAGCGCACGTTCTATCGAATTGTGACGTACTGAGCGTTTTTGGTTGGTCGATATACTAGTAATCACAACACGTGAACAAGTTTCCAGCCGTTTAACAAAGTTAACGTACATCGGTAGTAGGAAACCATGCAATCTTTATAGGGATAATACATGTTCTCGAGGGCATGATCATCTGCGGGCGCTCGAAAAATCCGTTCCTGCCCGAGTGCCCGAGTGATGATGTCCGAGAAAATGTGTATTTTCGCTATTATTGCATAAACAAATCACACATACCAACATAAATTAAATTAACATTGAAAACAATATATCTAGTTCATTCGACATCGACAAAATAATTCGATTATTTCATATAACGTCGTGCAGTTCAAGGTTGTGTTTAACATATGCCTCACTCGGTCATCATCAGAAATGACGAGGCTTTACCTTCGGATAGGTAGTTTTCGATTTAAAATGCGTTTCAACGGTGGATTAAGGCAAATTTGAAATGCAGCGGCGCAAAGTAAGAAATGAGGAATTATTTTGGAAATAACTGGTCGTGGCGGATAAATATATCGTCAAAATAAGTCATTACTAAGGGAAGTAACTGCGCGTGAACCAGTTTATGGATACGAAAAACACATAACAGGGCTTGAACGGCACGTGAATCGCCTTGTTAATACACGATTTTTCCCGTTCAAGCCCCCTTTTGCCAAGTTGCTGCACCCCGCCAGAGGGCATTATAGATAGAGTTTATGCCCTAATGCCCTTTCATTGACCTTGTCAACAGCTAAAGAGACAGTTCCGATTTCAAAGGTCTATGATGTCCTGTAAAAATTCAAAAGCTACAGGACTTCAAGTCCAATTGTTTTTGTTTTTTTGTCTTTCACATGGGTAACCCTATTGGGATGCTGCTTTTAGTTTCATTGGTTTGTATACATATGTCTCCGAGAGCACGCGCAGAAACAAAATACCAGACGGACAGACACACAAATTATAATGACTGGCAGAAAGTCGGATTGAAGTAGAGATCTGGGCCCGGTTGCTCAAACCTTTAACGGCCAGTTAAGGTAACAGTCCGTTAACTTCAAACCCAAATATAATTAATTTTACAAGCGATGTAATAATCAAACATTTTCCAATTATTCGAGCACACAAGTAACACAAATATTAAAGGGTTAACAATGAAGTCACATAAATAACTTGATCCAAAAGTTAACGTCTGTAAGCGTAACTGGCCGTTAAAGTTTTGAGCAATCGGGCCCTGGAGTATTTAAGATGTAATATTGTCGGGGAAATGCGTTCGGCATCTAAGCAAACAAATCTATATAAATGAAATCTATATGGCCCCTCCATCCCAACTTCGTGGAGCACAAAACATGAAATCAAAGTCTAACACACACAAATATCATTAAAACATGAGAACCGAGTACTCACAAGACGCTGAAGGTCCAGCTTTCATCTGAGACACTGTATTGAGTTGATTTTGCATTGTCTCGACAGTGATTTTCAGGGCATTAACCTTGGCCTGTTGCCCATGCAGTGTCGCGACAGTGGTTTTCAGGGCATTAACCTCGGCCTGTTGCCCTTGCAGTGTCGCGACAGTGGTTTTCAGGGCATTAACCTCGGCCTGGTTCCCTTGCAGTGTCGCAACAGTGGTTTTCAGGGCATTTACCTCGGCCTTTTGCCCTTGCAGTGTCGCGACAGTGGTTTTCATGGCATTAACCTCGGCCTGTTGCCCTCGCAGTGTTGCGACAGTGGTTTTCAGGGCATTAATCTCGGCCTGCATATTCTCGTAGTTTTTCTGGAGAGCAACGATAGGATTCGGGGGACTCTGAAATAAGTGAGGACAAGTTTTAAGTAGTAAATATACGTTTTTGAGCTGCGAGAGCCAATAAGCATTATAAAGTTCAGTGGATAAAACATTGAATATAAAAACAAATATTTGGTGTTTTTGGCATTGAACGTTTAAGCGTTGTTTTAACTCTTTTTGTTTCAATGTCACGTGTTTGTAATACTCATTTAATATTGCAACAAACGTACAAATGTCAGGAAGTAACGTCGGTCAATAGTGTTTTTGTCAGGTAAAGATTAGACAAAGTATCAACTGATTATCTTTTTTTACCTGAATTGAGACCTTGACCTCTGGCCTAAGGACTTGGATATTGTGAACGCCATTCCGTCATATTATGCATGCTTGTATTTGCTGTCAAGTTATTTGAAAAATAAAGTTTTACTGAAGACTAATTATGAACTTGATGTAATAGCCTGAGTCTTGTGTGCAGCATTCTATTAAACAGGTCCTGTTAATTTTGCCAAAAGTTAGTTTTTAAGAACTCGAATGATAGATCGCTTGAAGATCGGTGTAATTTGTTAATTTACAAGAACAAAAAGACGTTGTAAATATTTTACAGCTGTCTATTCCCAGAACACAAGGGTTTGCATGCACACGCTTCGTCTTACCTATTATACGTAATAAAATGTACCTACGTAACACTGGCCATTCATTGAGCCCACCACCAAATAATATATTTTGCATTTGAAAATAAATACTTACAATCTTTTTCATTCATGAGAATGAGAATATAGAAAAATTCACCTTCTTACCTTAGTTTAATCGATAACTTATCCATCCGGATTTAAGCGTTAATACATTATTTTAGTTTTTTTACTTATCCGGATTTAAGCGTTAATACAAAACATGTCTTATGCTTAAGAATTCTTCACATAATAATTGTTTTCCTTTGAAATTCTGAGAGAATGTGATTTATAATGCATAATATTTTCTTATGTTTATTATATACGATAATGAATATTAAAAAAGAGGACCACACTGTCAAAAGATAGCTATGTTATAATTTGGTTTTATCTAAATGTGTTATCAAAAAACAACTGTATTTTTTTTAAATTCGAATCTATGAAGATGAAACCGATTTTAGAAGTCCACTATGACCTTTACATTAGCGTTACATTACAGTTAATATCCACTTTTTGTTGTAATTATAAAAATTGAATCGTATTTTTCAGCTTTTCACATGCGTAGAAATTGTCGGGAAAATCTCGCCCAATTTATTTCTGGAAAAGTACACATAATTAATGTATAAACATCGGCGGCGTTCATGCAAATTAGCCGTAATTTTCAAGACAGTTTATGCGTCGCAGAAAAAAGTTGTTCGATTCTCCAATACATTTATATAAAAAAATTACTATTAAAACAACAGAATTCATTGAAAAAGATGCATAATTACAATTATATTTTGGGCTTCAAGTAAATGAAAGAAATGATGTCTTGAGCTTGGGATGCTGAATACACTACTGGTCTACCGAATACACTACTGCATGGTCTACCGAATACACTACTGGTCTACTGAATACACTATTCGTCTACCGAATGCATTACTTGTCTACAGAGTACACTACTGGTCTACCGAATACAATATTATCTATCGTATACATCACTGATCTTCCGAATATATTACTGGTCAACGTAATACACTTCTGGTCTACTGAATATACTACTGGTCTACTGAATACAATACTGGTCTACTTAATACACTTCTGGTCTACTGAATATACTACTGGTCTACCGAATACACTATTCGTCTACCGAATACACCACTGGTCTACATAGTACACTACTGGTCTACCGAATACAATATTATTAACCGTATACACCACTGATCTACCGAAAACATTACTGGTCTACGTAAAACACTTCTGGTCTACTGAATATACTACTGGTCTACCGAATACAATACTGGTCTACTTAATACACTTCTGGTCTACTGAATATACTACTGGTCTACCTAATAGACTACTGGTCTAACGAATACACTACTGGTTTACTTAATACACTTCTGGTCTACTATATATACTACCGGTCTATTGAATATACTACTGGTCTACTGAATATATACTGGTCTACTGAATACACTATTGGTCTACCGAATACACTATTGGTCTACCGAATACACCATTGGTCTACCGAATACACTATTGGTCTACCGAATACATCTCTGGTCTACCGAATACACTTCTGGTCGACCGAATACACTACTGGTCTACCGAATACACTATTGGTCTACCGAATGAACCCCTGGTCTACCACATGCACTACTGGTCTACCGATACAGTGCTAGTTTACTTAAAGGGACTGTAGCCACGAATGACGAAACAAGAAAAGTTCTAAAATACCGTATTTTTTTACAATTATTAGTTTATATTGATTAAAATATCACGACATTGTAATCAATATAAACTAATAGTTGTAAAAAATACGGTATTTTAGAACTTTTCTTTTTTCGTCATTCGTGGTTTACAGTCCCTTTAATATACTTACTTGGCTTTCACCATAATACGGCTCATCAAGTAGTTCAAGTTGTCCCATCGCAACAAGGACGTGCAGACACAGTGTCATAAAGACCAGCTTATACATTGCGAATCAGAGAATTGCTTGTTTTGAAGACAACTGGAAATTAGAAAATAAAAAATATGCTTATTATTTGATAATGTCAAAGTCAGTGCAATTGAGGGGTTTTGTCAATATTATGAACGGCTGCAATTGACATTACTTTTCGAAGCGGGCACTATTTACTATTACCGGTATATCCAAAACATGCCAAATTTTGGCGCCTCACAAATAAAAAAAAGGTTGTGATCATGTGCACAGACAAGAACTCTGTGAAACTTTTCATTCGGGACCAGTCAGAACAAGGTCTATATTTCTGAAGCGAAAAAATATAAAAACTGTTTCTAATCAATAACTTGAGTTTGCATGGAGGTACCGTATTGCACTTTTATTCAGTGTGTGGGAAAGCTTACATGCAAACTTGCCTTGGGATTGTGAATAAAAGTAAATTAAAGAGTAAAACAGTTAAAACCTGGTTTCATGGCATTGTCATGGCAAATATGTCTTGTTTTATTGTGTTCACATAGTTGTTCAAACTGATCCTTTTGCTTGTTTTTTTTTTCAACGAATGATTTTTTTTTAACTTAATGCTGCGCATGCACAATTTTGGTATATACCCATGTTTGGGTTATACATTGCAAATGGAGCCAGTTTCGATGNCTCAGAACGCGACATAGTTAAGCTGGAATATTGAGATCGTTCGGATTCAATCAATGACAAGAGTCGTCCAATTAAAAATCGAAAAAAAAACACTCTATGGCGTTAATTGATACTCACTGAGGAGAAGGATATTTCAGCTATTTGTAAATTATTTAAACTAGTAATTTATCATGTGACATTCACATTTTATCTTCAATACATAGTATTTCATAATTTAAACTAAATCACCTAACAATGGACGTAACATTTGGCCACTCATTGTGCACGAAACCTTCGTTACCACTATAACGATTAGCGCCACAATTGAAATCGTGGTATTAATCGTGAAGTTATCGTGGTGATCTTATCAAATCATATCGGGTAAAGATCAGACCTCTCGTCAATCGTTTTGAGGAACGGTTTAAAAAAATCTACGAGCTCCACGATCAACTCAGAACTGTGATAAATTGTTTTAATCGTCGTTATTGTGCTGTATCGTAACTAAGCGCACGTAATCTTTAATATTAGTACTTCCAAATTGTAGTGATCGCAATCGAATTTATGCAAGAAAAATACGTCCCGTTTTGTTACGATCTGTTGAGTCTTAAGAATAAATTAAGAAAATATGCAATCGGGCTGGATTTATATCATTTGGATCCAGTCGTGGCTCTCATCGTGAATGCAATCATTAAACCGTGAAAGATATCGCATCAATAGTTTTGATCGTAATGTAATGTATCGCATTGGTTCTTGATAGACCTAGAATAACGTAGCACCTTGTACATGAACGCACTTATTCCTAGAAACCCTATCGTGGTGATAGTGTCGAATAGAGAACCAATCGTGGAATACATCGACACACTCCAATCGGACCGTATTATCTGAACTGGAGATCAGACCAACTAGGGATCTAAGTCTGAAAGCTCCTAGGTATATTACGATAAGTTACATGGCGTAAAACACCATATATACTTTTATTCCTCCATATACAAGATACGAATATCAAAACACAATATAACTTAACTATATATGAACAATGGTTCAGGTAAATACAAATATAAACGATATATATGGATGTTAACATCAACATCAGCACACAAAAAAGAGAGAACTTTATTAACATTATTATTTAGTAAAAAATATCGCTTGAAGTTGAATGTGGTAATTTATCAATTCAATATCAAATGTTTTATTGACTATGGCTATGCGGACCAGATTTACGGAATATACGGACCATATGTGCGGACCATACGGACCACATGTTTAACGCATAATTAGTATGCTGTTGATGAGACTGTTGACTATGTTTATGGCACAGTAAAAACGTGTAAAAAAACGTTGTGTTCATAGTTATTTCAACTTATTTAAACTTATTTGATAATTTCATAATATTTTCATATTTAAAACTAATTTTAATTTAGTTACCAATTATTAGTATTATTTATATTCATTGAAGTAGTTGTCATTATGTTAACAAGCACGTAGATCTACAGGGTAACAATATATGTTTATCAAATTTTAAAAGAAATAGGAATCAATGTCACGTGGAGGCACCGCAAGTTATTTCTTAAACTTAATTTTTTTGTTCAAATGTCTTATATTACTTGATATATTTTACACATGTTCTTATGAAAAGTTAAAGTAAAGCCCTACGTACGTACCAACTTTGGAACTTCTCAATGTTTTCTTTACACTCAAAGACTCCAAAGATGCAAACGGAAGTATCATAAAATTATAAACAAGTGGCAAAGGTTATGATGTTTTGTATTACGTAGATGATATTTGCACGAGCTAGGTGAAATACGTTTTGGCGCCAAAACAAAGAACATTTAATGAAAAAGCGACTTGTAATGCGCATGCGCCGAAGAGTGGCATACGGACGAAGCCGATTGCCAAAATTCTGGTTTGTTATAACACGGTTTGTAGTATTGCTAATTAATCATGTATCAGTAACCCCCAAGCTCACAAAGCAAACTAATATAAAAGCAAACTAATGTAAAGCATTTGACTTCATAGAAAATCTATATCAATATTTTCGTTAACAAGAGTTGTCGTTCGTTCGGGACGGTATTGTTTACTTCCGGTTGTCAAAATAAGTAAGTGCGCGTTTATTTGAAGAAAAAAAGAAGAGTTACGTTTTAAAAATATGGATTCTTTTATAACATCGGCGACATGAATGCCAATAACTCAAGATAGAACTGTCAAGGATGTGTTGAACTATTCAAAAGCCGAAATACACGCGTTTTAAGGACAAATAATTTAAAGGTAAGTGGAATCAAGTTGACAATATATACGGGGCCGGGGGCTCAATTTTTAGGATTTATTCACAAAAACATTATAAATGCGATAAGTGACAGCAGCAAGCATTGCTACATCCACTCCAAATGTTATACTTCAAGTTCAATGCAGGTGTCTATAAGGAATGGATTTAAGTGACCAAGGAGAGACCCAATTGAAGTTGTGAAGGCTTACTGCACATGCCCTGCAGGGTAAGTATGTAATAATTTGGGACCTTTTTAATTGTAAACAAGGTTTTTGGTTTCCTTAACAGGGATGATATTAGTGGTTTCCCATGAGACTGGGGCTAGTAGATTTTGGCCCTGGCAACTCCATTTCAAATGTTGGTAGTCCGGCCAGGCAACTTGCTTTTTAAAGCTTAAACCATTTCAGTGCAATTAAACATTTAAATAAAAATTGGTGACTGTAAATTATAACTAGTTAAATAATTTTCATGTATTTAGGCTAAAAAATGATTCAATTTGACATACTTATAATAAGACATAATGGATACATAGAAAGTGTGTCATGTAAACAATGTTGTTGTTTAATCATCTATTATTAATACACATGACACGTCATTTACATGGTACTGGGCCCGTTAGTTTTTAGCTGGACATCCAAAATACTAAAGATGGTTGCCTGTGCGGGCAACCAATTGTAAAAAGTTAGTTTCCATCCCTGCTTAAGAAGGGAAACCAGAAACATTGTTAACAGATACATTTGCATGTATAAACATGTGTCATAAATTCTCTGTGTGCACTCATGATGAGTGAATTACTGCATTATAAACATTAAGCCACTAACCAGGCTCTGAAAGAAAAGAACAATTGAAATTAAATTTCATTTTTTTAAAGCTATTGTCAACTCATACACTTTTGATTTAAATCAACTTACATACAAAGAACATAATTTCTATCTAACAAAATTTACATCTGATTTTTTTTTTTTGTAAAATCCGCAAAAAATGAAACCGTGTTCAGGCATGCATTAACACTGTTTAAAAATGCAGTAAAAAATGATGCCAAATAACATCCCTGTAAATGAAAAAGTCAAGAAAAGGTGCCTATTATACTTAAATTATAGAGAGAATATTACAAAAATACATCCAGAACATAGAATGAACAGTTTTTTATGAGAAAATTATCAACAATGTCAAAATAGCACTTTACTTGCAGTCTCATTGCTATATCATAAACAAGATGTTTATTTGTTGAAATAACAACTGTCTGCCCCTATTCATGTTAAAATTCATTATGATTGGGGACAAACAGTGTTTTAAAGTTCTGGAAGTTCTTAAATAATTTAAAGCCGGCTGAGTTGTTGTTGGTATATTTTCCCATTTTTGTTATGTGTCGAAAAAAAAAAGTTTTTATGAGTCAAAATGTGATGGTATTTACGTCAGATGTGCACAAAATTTGGTTAAAATCGGTCAAGAAATGCCTAAATTCAGTACAAAGATAGAGCTTTTCTCTTTCTGTCCATGGGCAGAAATGATCTAAATTTTAACACCCGTGGGTCACATGTAAAACCACGTGACCATTGCACCATTGTTTACGTCATTTGCCATGGAAAAACCGTGTTATTTAGCAGTTCTTTTTTGTTTTGAAAAGCGCGGAAGTGGAAATCACATGAAATTGGTGCTCACGTTACCCAAAGCGTGCATACGTCACAGGTAAATAATAGTCTTGAGGATTCTGTTATGTACATGATAAGATTTCGTATTTTTGATGCTTTTGGCATTTTTTGGCACAATTTTTGCGAATATCAGTATGGAAGAGTTAAGCTTTAGAATGTATCTGACGAATACTGATCAATTCTGGTCAGTTTAGAAAACCAAATTGTTGTGAGAAATATCAACTCGGTCGGCTTTAAGCTGCGATCATTCATGCTGTTGGAAATTTGTTTCTGTCGACAGTGTTTAGCTCGATACAGTCTCCAGTGATTTTTTTTGCCCAAAATTACAGCCTCTCACAGGCTGTTTTTCAATTGAAAAAAGTAATTAAAGGCTGTTTCCACAAAAGCAAAAAGTAACATTTGTTCCCAAAAATTTCCCCAATAATATGCTTTTTTTCCAATAAACTCAATAAATTTGTTTATTGAGTTTATTATACAGCAATTAAATTCCCTAGCACTTTATAATATACATTTAAGAAAGCAATTACACATGTACTTATAAACAATGGATATACTGTTATTTATAATCCTATTAATAATGTTTACTTTTTCCAAATTTCATGGTCTATCATGCTTTTTTTCCCAATCAAAAAGGCACAGGCTGTAAGATATAAAGCGAAAAAAAATCACTGGTCTCAGAAGGTGTCCAAACAAAAGTGTGTAGCCATAAGACTTTGGAATCTAATTTTTCCGGCTTTTCCTCTTTCCCAGTCTTTTTTTGTGTACGTCGTCAGTCCTTTGGTTTCTTGTAGAATGTTAGTTTTTTTTTCGAAAATTTACTGACTGCTGCTAAAATTGCGACTTTCAAAGATGCAGCGGTATATAGTCTTTTCACATTGTTTACATGGTGAAAGCAGATGTCAGTTTACGGTCCCGCACAAACAATAACTCTTTTCAAATGGTCTAGCATAAAATCTGCAAGACCCGTAAAAACCACAAGTTCCTGTCTTGTGAATGTTACGCTATATTCGTAAAACATGCAATGAAAATCAATTATATACATAGAACTTTTATTACTATTTAAGCCCTTCTCATAATTAGATTTTGTCTAAACTTACCCAAATGTTGAATTATTTATTAACTTATAAAAATATAAAAAGAAAAACATAGGTCACCAGGGTCGTTTGTTCACAAGCGCAGTTAATAACTGCATGTAGGAAAATACAATAAAACAATCAAAACAATGGACATGGTAAAGTTCAAAACAAATACTAGTACATGTACTGCTGTATCAGTATGCCAAAGCAAAAGTAGATTTGAACTTAAATGAAGACACAAATAATTAATAATGTGTATCAAGATCGACAGTAAAGGTAGGCAGTATCCAACTAAAACAAAATGTATACAGGGTTTTTTTCAACCATTTTGAGGAAAGGAGCCTGGTCAAATTGGGATTTTTTAAATCAATAAAAAGGCAAATTTGGGAATTGTTTTATTGACAAAATGGACAAAATGGACAAAATATTGACACATAATCAGGTCTATAATTAAAATTATGAGAACAGAATTATATAAATTATAGTAAGATACTTTGTAATATGTTTATGAAAGAATATTGAGATATAATAATCATAAAAACACTTCTTTCTAAAAAAAATTTTTTTTTTTTTGAAATTTGGATTTTTTTTGTTACAATTTCAGTTTGGGACCGGGTGAGGGTCTGTTTGCTTTGAGTATGGGTCTGTTTTACAGACTTTTTTAAGAATCAGAAAAAGCCTTGGTATATGTAGTGGGTGTGGGAGTGGGGGCACATGATTACACAAGTCCATGGATGTTTTCCATTTTATTGGAGACAAGACCAATATAGTCTGTGACGAAAAAGGACCTAAACAAAACAATGACAATATTTTACAAACGGAACAAAACAATGGATACTACGTATGAAATATGAATGAAATGAATATCACAATCATTACACTAATTAACACACATTTCATAATACAATAATATTAAATAAAGGAAAACAGTTGAACAACTCACCAGGTTGGAATTAACCCTTTGAGAGCTGGAACCGGATTTTGAAGGCCTTTGCAAACAGTTTGGATCCAGATGAGACGCCACAGAACGTGGCGTCTCATCAGGATCCAAACTGTTTGCTATTCTGATAGTATTCTTTGAAAAAAAATCGAAGAAAATGCTAATTTTAGAAATTTAGCAGACAACATTTTAGCAGACGAAAAATTTCCCAGCATGCAAAGGGTTAAATGATAGCCACATGGAGTTGCGTCCACGAGACAGTCTTGGCAAATGCAAGCATGGTCAGTTATTGTTAAAGGAAATGAACAGTTACATTTGAATGACCAATGAAAATCTTGCATCGGATCAATTCTAAATAACGATTGGACATGACCACAATTGCACGAGCTTTCATGGGTGAACGAACACTGGTGAGAGGACAAAATTCCCACAAAGAAGTGAATGTATGTTACATAAAAAGGGAGATAAGAAATTGACCTTACTACAATACACTTAAAAGGGCACATCAACAGTATTAAATAATAATTCTTTACATGACTTGACCAATTCACTGCATTTAATTGTAATGCATAAATATATTTATTAGCAATAACATATTACTGGAATTGGTAAGAAAATGTATCAGTGTTTTTTCCACCATTTTGTGAATGGCCGGCCGCGGGGCCGGGTCCCTTTAGATTGGGAAAAATCGCGGTGTTTTTACTAAAATTGGGAAATTAGTGTTGTTATTGTTATGCTTACAAATGCTTCAAAATTGAGAATTTAAGTGTTTTCAATATTATATTGACAAATGTTCAACTTATAGAGCTGCATGGGAAATTAACTAAATCTTGAGATAACAATTTTTTTTATTTTTTTTTGGAAACCTATAATTTGGAATTTTTATGTCCCAATTTTTTTTTATACTTTTTGCCATTGGGAATGGGCCCCGATTTTTAACGAAAAAAACACTGCGTATACGCAATTTTTTTAAATACACACAGTTAATGTACGATACAAACATAATCACAGCGTTTTTGCTCTATATAAAGTTGGTACCATAAAACGGCACCTGGATTCACAATGAGATCATTTTTCCAGATTTTAAAATAAAAATTCCCAATTCACAAAGAAAATACCAATTCTCAGGAAAAAAATCGGTGAAGAGTTGCATACGCACATGTTAATCCCTTTTGTCAAAACATGGCAATCTACACAATAGGTCGGTATACCTGCATGCTCAGCGTGTTTCAACTACACCCAACACTTAATCCAGTTTTGACCGGATTTTCTGTTAAGTTACTACTGTATACAGTACAATAACTGCCTCAATAATGTATCATCCAAGAGAGCGTAACGATTAAGAAACAGCATGTTTAATGGAAATTAATTTTGTAATTTAGTTAAAATGAATAACACATTTTTTTACCGAAATTAAAAGATTTCATTTGTGTCCAAGATACATAATGTAGTTTTTATACAAAAATCAATACGCCCACGCTTTCCATGTGGTAACGCGAAGTTTTACAAAAGCGGAATAATTTTTGTGCGCATTTGTCAAGACAAAGAAAATATGCATGCGTAATGTTGATGTGAAGCTAGAATTTGATAACGTTGCTTTAACATGAAAATTCAAAAGTGTGTTTCGGATTACAAATTTAATTTTGTTCATTTGAGAATGCAACAAAACATTTACAATTTTAGGTAATTAATTAACAAATTAATACTTCATACGTTTACGTGTCAAAATAAATGCTTTTGACAATATTAAGCATAAAATGTACGAGTTTCCACGAGGATTACACCAGGTTGCCATCAGCAGTCTCTTAAGTAACTGGCCATGTTTTTATTGTGGAAGAGTACACCTTAATTACTGATTAGTGTGATAGGTATAGCAATGCCAACAAACTGCCTCAAAGCCACTGAAATTATCCATTGATAGTGACACAGGGTAATTCATGCATATATAATTCACAATCGTTCGTATGTTCAGTGCAAGCTTGGAGCCAAATTCTTATACTACTAGTTAAGTAGTATGTTACCAATTTCGGTGTAAAATGAAAACAGCCAAACAAATGACCAGTACTGATTCTCACTCGCGCATTGACTTTCAAAATTGGAAAATATGTATCAAATATTGTCACGTAAATTATATACAAACATGTAAAAGAAAACATATTAAATTATTTCTTAAAATTCATAATTTAGAGACATTATTGTACAAACGTTATTTCTCAAATTTGCTCAAATGTCCAGTCGCAAATTATTTTTAGATAATATTTCCCTGCCCTTAGGTAAAAACGTCAATTTACTGCCACCTATAGGGTTTTAATTGCACTTGAATTACCGGTCACTGCATTAACTGATTTCCGCTGTCACCAGCCTAGAGGCATTTATTATGGGTCGACTTCACATGTATTGTTAATTGTTGTAATCACCTTTTCATTGGTGTCCGCACGAATGATATTTACGTGGTACAATTTCATTGGTTGCCCGAATGTGGGACCGCCAACAAATCATTTGAATACGTATTATAGCTACTGGAGGTCGAGACGGTCAGACAGAAAATTAAGAAAGTCCAAGTCATGTAGCCATATATGAGTCAGTACGCACTATACGAGCAGAAATGTAATTTCACGATTTATAATTATCACGATTGAAGCCCATTTTGGGTTTTGCTACAACTTTGTTGACTATGATTTTACTGGGCATTGGAAAGTGTTTGTTAAGTTAAGAAACCAAAATAAACATCAATGGAACTTAATCGATGTGTTTGTTTAATTGAATAACGCTACAATATTGAGTCCAGTGCATAGTTGTAAGATGTTATTTATAGCGATGTTTCATCGATGGTCAAGTGACTCAAGTCTACTGACTCAAACCAGGCTCAATCCAAGGCAGGTTATCCTATGGAGCCTGAGGCTCAGAGTCCCGATTTAGACAGCTCATACTATCAAGCACGGTTTTAGTTAAAATAAACTAATTGTTTTGTGTTAACAGAAACATGATTTCGCAGGAAAATAACTCACCACTTTGATGTCAATATGCAACTTATTATTTGAACATGTTTTAAAAAGTTTTCAGAATAATTTATAAATTTCCCAATTTGGATGAAAACGCTGCTAATTTTCCCAATAAGACCGGTACCGGTACCATTCCCAAAGAGGTGAGGAAAAACGCTGTAATCCAACAAAAGTAATTTATTTTTATGAAAACTTATACATACTACTTATACTTAAACATGTCCATGTGAATAGAATTTCTACAGGAGACAATTTATGCAAATATTAAACAACCATTTACTAACATATAATACATGAACTTCAGTATCTTTCATAAGATTTTGGAAATCATAATAACTTATTCGTTTTTATGTTTCCCAAAATGTTTTGGGGGAGCATATAGTCGCTGCTTCGTCTGTCCGTCCGTCCGTACGTCTGTCCGTGCACAATTTTTGTCCGGGATATTTCTCAGCAATTAATGACCGGAATTCAATAAAACTTTATGGGAAGCTTTACTACCAAGAGGAAATGTGCATATTATCAGCCGGTTCTGGTCGGATGATTTTTCACAGAGTTATGGCCCTTTGAAATTTTCCATTAACTACACATACATATAGTGCAATTCTTGTCTGGGCTATTTCTCAGCAACTAATGACTGGAATTCAATGAAACTTAATGGGAAGCTACACTATCAAGAGGAGATGTGCATATTATCAGCCCGTTTTGGTCGGATGATTTTTCTCAGAGTCATGGCCCTCTGAAATTTTCCATTGTACATATAGTGCAATTCTTGTCCGGGCTATTTCTCAGCAACTTATTACGGGAATTCATGAAACTTTATGGGAAGCTTCACTTCCAACAGGAGATGTGCATATTACCAGCTGGTTATGGTCGGATGATTTTTCACAGAGTTATGTCCCTTTGAAATTTTCCATTGTACATATTGTGCAATTCTTGTCCGAGCTATTTCTCAGCAACTTATTACGGGAATTCAATGAAACTTTATGGGAAGCTTCACTACCAACAGGAGATGTGCATATTATCAGCCGGTTATGGTCTGATGATTTTTCACAAGGGTTATGGCCCTTTGAAATTTTCTATAAACTGTACATAAAGTGCAATTCTTGTCTGGGCTATTTCTCCCCAACTACTGACTGGAATTCAATGAAGCTTTATGGGAAGCTTAACTACCTTGAGAGATGTGCATGTTATTAGTGGGTTCTGGTTAGATGATTTATTAAGAGAGTTATGGCCCTTTGAAATTTTAAGGTTTGCTAAACCATCCATCGTATTATTTTGTCAAAGTTATGCCCCTCAAGACGTTTCCTTTTATCTGAATATATTATAGTGCAATATTTTTACACGAAAAAACCTTTGGGGAGCATCACCCGTCTCCGACGGTTTCTTGTTTGTGTTATTCATAGAATTATATGTTTGGTAGTTTGCTAGAGCTATCTTATGTTTATTTTTTATCGGGTTTTAAATAATACCACTATTTCAATGGGTGTGTGTACCTCACAAATATGCCATCAGTCTGCAAAATTAACCCATTGCCTGATCCCCAAAGTGATGATTCCTCAGCTTGGGCAATAGAAAAATTGTTTATTTATCGCCCGAATTGTGATGAAACAAGCAAATTCGTAGAATTGATATCCCCCGCAACATATATTTTGTTTAAGTGGATGCAAATCGGACGGATGAACATACTACTATACAAAGAGCCATTACTCCGTTATTAACAGATGTTGTACAATGCCATTTGGCTTGCATCATCCTCTTATCCATATATATATACTCATACCAAGTTTCAATGAAATCTGCCGAATTATATACAGTCGAAACTGGCCTAACGGTCAACTCGAAA
>VMBQ01008589.1:4175-31654 GCA_007657795.1 Dreissena rostriformis
GCATCTCCTCAAGGTAGTAAAGCTTCCCATAAAGCTTCATTGAATTCCAGTCAGTAGTTGGGGAGAAAGAGCCCGGACAAGAATTGCACTATATGTACAGTTAATGGAAAATTTCAAAGGGCCATTACTCTGTGAAAAATCATCCGACCAGAACTGGCTGATAATATGCACATCTCCTCTTGGTAGTGAAGCTTCCCATAAAGTTTCATTGAATTCCGGTCTTTAGTTGCTGAGAAATAGCCTGGACAAGAATTGCACTATATGTACAGTTAATGGACAATTTCAAAGAGCCATAACTCTGTGAAAAATCATCCGACCAGAACCCGCTGATAATGTGCACATCTCCTCTTGGTAGTGAAGCTTCCCATAAGGTTTCATTAAATTCCGGTCATTAGTTGCTGAGAAATAGCCCAGACAAAAATTGTGCACGGACGGACGCACGGACAGACGAAGCGGCGACTATAATTTTATGCTCCCCGCAATTTTTTGGGGGGAGCATAAAAAAGTACTAGAGATTAACACGGTCCCATACTCGTAGTGAGAGGTCCCTGTGACACAGTGGTGGCCTTGACCCCGAGGGTTCCTTGTAGACTGGTTCCAGGCTTCAGTGTGGCTCTCTGCTGGGGCAGGTTCACAAACTGGATACCAGACTGCAACTTTTACATACACAATGGAGGTGTGACAGTGTCAAAAAATAAATTAAAAGTAAACAGTAATGAATGCCTGCCATTAAAGTGGAAAGTGTTGTCCCTGATAAGTATGTGCTGACACTTAACGCATACATTAAGCCTCATTTGTCTAGAGCAAGGCTCCAATGGATGTGTGGCAGTGTTCAAAAGAACGGGCAAGCATTCAATAACAAGCAAATTCGTTGAATTGATATCCCCCGCCAAACTAGAGCTTTGTCACAGACGTGATGTAAACCCCCACATGCTGCATTGACACAGAATATATACAAAGGGCCATTACTCCGTTATTAACAAATGGTGTACAATGCCAAGTTTCAATGAAATCCGCCAAAGCACTTCCAAGATATGGCTCCGGGCACAAAATTGCCGGACGGACGGACGGACAACGCCAAAACAATATCCCTCCGCCTTTGGTGGGGGATAATAATGTTTGCCTACACAAACTTATTTTTAATATATGTTCTACAGTTAAGAATTGAAAAAGGTCTTTTTATAATGCCTGTATAGGTAGCAGCCAAAGTGCATGACTTTACAGTCATCTACACATAAGTGTTCTTCAGCTGTTTAGAATTGACTAAACTCTATCCAGCAGTTCTAAAAATGTTTCCAATGTTTTTTTTAGAAGTATGTTGACCAAAGGGTAGAAAAGTGCATTGCTCACTCTTCCCATTTTTTGTTTGATATTTAAAAGATTCCTCCAACTTTGCTATATTAAAAAAATAAAAGGTCAAAAGTCATGGGTTGGTAGGTTTATCAGTTAGTATAAGGCCGACCAAGTTTGACACTACTTACTTTACATGACAAATTGACCATGAATATGAAGAGAACATTTGCTGATTACTGTAATTACGTTAATAAATAAAGTTCCACAAAAAAATCTGCTATTTGCATACCAATTTACAAATAAATAATGCAACCTTACGGCAGCTTGATTAGAAAAGATGGTCCTATTTTAAGTGCACTAGATACCTGTAGCTGGAGGGGTAGGTGGGTAGGGCCCCGGATCTGTCCTGCAGACTTGAGGCCCTGGGGTACCAGTCCGGGACCCAGGTTGATGGGCATTGACAACATACCGGTACCTGGCAACACATTGTTCTGCTGGCTGATTACACCTGTTAAGAATGGTTACCGTATAAACAGTCACTGTTTGGTATTGTTTGCTTTAACATTGTAGAATCAATAATTGTGCAATTCACTGAATTCACCAAGTTTAATATTTTAATTATGTATTTACTGTTATAACAGTTCAAAGCATATTTCTGAAACTGACATAATATTAAACTGTATTTGCTATATGTATAGCAGACAATATAAGAATACATGGTCATTTTATTCCTAAATCCTAACCCAGAATCAACAAAACCGATAAATGAACCTCGTTCTTGGTAAGCTGGGCTTAATGCATATGCGTAGAGTTTCATCTCAGATAAGGCTAATCAGACAGGACACTTAACGCTTTTATGAAATTTTTCGTTTAAAGGAAGTCTCTTCAAAACATAAATCCACTTTAGGCGAAAGTGTTGTCCCTAATTAGCCTGTGCAGACTGCACAGGCTAATCTGGGATGACTCTTTATGCACCTGCATTTAGCCCAGTTTTCCCAGAGCTGAAATTCACATCATACACATTTCCAGCAACACAACCCCACATTCTATGACCCCACTGTCCTACCTGTCACTACGTGTGTGATGGGTGTCATGGACGTTGTTGCTGGGGATGATGTCGGGTGTTGGGTTACCATAGAAACCAGATTGGACTGCATGGGCTGGCACTGGGACACAGAAACATTACCCCCTCCCTGCAGTGGAGCGTGGAATAACTTCAGAGATATCAACAATTATAAGATACCAATATCAATTAGAGCTTGTCACACTAGTGTCAAATCCCCCCCCAAACATATTTAGTTGATATAGAAACAAGAGGGCCATGACTACCCTGATTCCCTCACCTGACTTTAAGGTACAACAGTAATCCAAGACTTGACCTGGTGACCTAGATTTTGACCCAACGTTACCTACATTTAATATAAGCCTAAATATTTTAAAGATAGAATTTCTGATCAAGTTTCATCAAGACTGAGTTATAAATGTGGCTTCAAAATTGGCAACAACGTTTTCAAGATCCATACCTGTGTAGATGTGACTGTGAGGATGCCCTGTGGGTTGGTGCTGATCATGCTGATGGGGACCGAGATGCTGCCTCCCCCGTGGACTGACAGGGACACCTGAAGGCACAAGTGGACATTTGAGTCACGTTCTGGGAAAACTGGGCTTAATGCATGTGCGGAAAGTGTCATCTCAGATTAGCCTGTGCAGTCTGCAAGGCTAATCAGAGACACTTTCCGCCTACACTAGATTTTCATTAAGAAGAGACCTCCTTTAAATAAACAAATTCCATACAAGCTGATAGTGTCATACCTGATTAGTCTGTGAGGACTGCGCAGGTTAATCTTCGACACTTAATGCAAATGCATTTTTCCCAGAACGTGGCTCATATAACATGTTCTGAAGCCTTTTAATATTTTGATGCCCTTGTTGGATGTCTTACCTGCATGTTCTGCAGCCCTTGTAGGTTGGCAATGTTCATGCCTGGCAGCCCAGTGAGGTTCTGTATGTTGATGTTTGGGGGGATACCCGTGATGTTCAACATGCCCCCATGTTGCTGCTGTTGTTGCTGTTGCTGCTGTTGATGATGATGAACAATGTTGCTGCCTGATGACACCTGGGTTGAGGAATCTCCTAGAGTTGAATATATTGAGTAAGTAACCTGTTAACAGTATAGAATTAACAGAAGTAAAAAGGTTGAACAAATGCCACGTTTAAAAATAATAGAATAACAACATATAATAAATATCATTACACCAAAATCTGCGTCACTGACTTATTAAACATTAAAGAAAAAGTAATATTAAATCTGACAGTAACCAAATGAGGACAGTGTAAACTCAAACTGAGGACAGTGTAACCTTTGAATGGGGACATGCAACAATACAGCAATATATATATACAGCATTTTGATTGTAGATTTTAGGTCTAATTGTTTGTGCACCGACACAACTCCTTACCTTGCACATACTGCGATATATTGGCATGGTGAGTGGTCTGGGCCATGTGGTGTATAGTGGAGGACTCGTTGGTCAGACTGGGTTTCCTCGCTAGCTGGCCGGGCAGGGACACTATGGGTGGGGGTGGGGTATGAGTGTGTGTGGGTGTGCGGGTGCCAGTGGGCAGTGAGCCCCCAGGGGTGGGGGGCTGGGCCAGCAGAGGCTGAGTCCCCTGAGTGGGTGGGCTGGTGAACAGCTGGGCTGGAAAATCAAGACAAGAGCACTTTACTGAAATGCTGAAGCAATTTAGCAAATGTGTCCGGTTTTTGAAAAACTGGGCTTTATCCATGTGTGTAAAGTGTCAACCCAGATTAGCAGTCCGTACAGGCTAATGAGCCTTACATTTTTTTGCATAAACAGGATTTTTGGCTAAGAAGAGACTTCATTTAAGAGAAAAATACCATAAAAGCAGAAAGTGTTATCCCTGATTAGCCTGTGTGACTGCAATCTGGGACAACACTTTAGCACACGCATTTAGCCAAGTTTGTGCGACTGCAATCTGGGACAACACTTGAGCACATGCATTTAGCCAAGTTTTCTCAAAATGAGGCTCAAATACATACAAAGAATACAATGTCCGTTCTTTTAATCAAATTTTAATTAAAGATAAAACATAAATCAGCCATTTATTATTTTGTCAACTTAAAACATAAGATGCCTGTAAGAGACTTTGTAAGTATACATGTGTTAGCTAATTTAAAAATAGAGATGTGTCGCTCTGATGCCCCCATAACACATGACGTTTTGACACAGACAAATCCACTCTATATTATATGGTGGACAAAGAGATCAATAATTTTACAGTATCTTATATGACTGTGAAAGCCTAACATATAAAGAACACTGCAGAAAACACCAGTTACCGATAGGAGGCTGGGGCTAACATATAAAGAGCACTGCAGATAACACCAGTTACCGATAGGAGGCTGGGGCTAACATATAAAGAACACTGCAGATAAGACCAGTTACCGATAGGAGGCTGGGCCTAACATATAAAGAACACTGCAGATAATACCAGTTACCGATAGGAGGCTGGGCCTAACATATAAAGAACACTGCAGATAACACCAGTTACCGATAGGAGGCTGGGGGTTGACAGGACTGGCCATAGGAGTCATGCTACGGGACCCGATACCCGTCTGCTGAAAACCAGTCTGTAGACCCAGCTGCTTGAGTCTCTGAGACGCTGACTGTGACTGGTTTGCCATGTGAGGTAACCGCGGTGACAGGCCTACGGGAGACTGGTTTACACTGGTCGGCATTGCCAGCTGGATCTGAGCTGGTGACTGGGTGGGGGTACCTGGGGGTAACCATGGTCAACAGTGTCAAGGGTATTAAAACTATTGTTAATGGTATAAAAATAGTAACTATATACCAATGCAATGACATTAGATTTCATTACTGTAACCAAAGCATATGATTGTTAACTACAACAATTATAACCAATCATTATTATATTATTTTTCCCCATATGCACAGTAGTCTTACCCTGCGGTGTCCCTTGAGGTGGGGTTGGGGTGCCCCCGGTGGGCGGGATGCTCAGCTGCAGCTGGATGGGCATCTGTCTCTTCTGGACTCCCATCCCGCCCTGACCCATATCCTGAAATGAGAAAACCTAATAGATTTTGTTCTGCTCTTTTTTAAAGACGTGTTCTGGGAAAATGGGGCTAAATGCATATGTGTAAAGTGCCCTCCCAGATAAGCCTTTTGTTTTTTGGGATTTTTCATTTTCATTCAGAGAAAGTGTCTTTTTTGATTAGCCTGTGCAGAATGTGCAGAGGCTTATCTGGGTTGACACTGTATGCACATTCATTTAGCCCTGATTTCCCAGAACGAGGCGCTTTTTTATATTGGTTTATCGATATCTTGTATTAACCTCATAAAGCATGTATATTTATGATGAGCATAATCAAATTGTGGATATTCTAAATACTGGTCAACATGATTATACTGGAATTGATACAAACGTCCTACAACTACAAACATTTTCGCCAAGGCTCTTGGTTTAGGTTTTCTAAGCTTAAAAAAATTAATTCTGTATTCAAAACTAACCAAGTATTATTTATGAGCTGGTCTCTGTGAATACCGGGCATAATGCATGTGTGTATACTGTCGTCTAAGTTAAGCATGTGCAGTCGGCACAGGCTTATCAGAACAAACACTTTCTGCCAATACTGGATTTTAGTTTAGACAAAAAAGCATGTGCATATGCAGTTATATTACACCATTAGTAGATTATCTGATATTTGCAAATTGTTAATTTTTTTTTGTATAAAAGTTTTACAGGTACAGGTAGGAAAAAAATAAGCAACAGAAAAACGTTTGAAATATTTGTGTGCGATTGTTATGACATAAAAACAACAAACTGAAACACTTAAACATTAAACCTAAATCCAGATAGTAACCTGCTGCGGTATGGAGGTCACAGTCTTGTTTGCGCCCATGTTGACCCCCACTGCTGTGGTGGGTAGGTCGGTGGGCAGGGTCTGGGTACAGGTGACTATGGTGCGCTGGCCGGGCCGGTGGATTGTAATCTTCACCTCCCTGCGTCCCTCCTCCGTGAATATCTCTCTGAACTGATCCAAGTATCTGGTAAGCAGAAGAATGATGCTTAAATGAGCCTTGCATGTGCGATAAGTGCTGTCCCAGATTAGCCTGTGCAGACAGCACAGGCTAATCAGGGACGACACTTTCCGCCCAAACTGGATTTTGTTAAGAAGAGGCTTCCTTCAAACAAAAGATGCCATAAAAGCAGAAATTGTGTTGTTCCGGATTAGCCTGTGCAGACTGCATAACGAGGCCCGGTGATATTATTTAGTAAACAAGACATGTGTGCATCAGGCACAGATGCCCCCACATTCCACTTTTGTCTCAAAACTCCACTTATGTCAGAAACAAGTCATTTTATAGTCAAATTGGCCTTTTGACCTCTAAGTGCAACCTTGATCTTTGAGGTAAGTAGACGGGTGTCTAGACATGCCACACATCATGTTAAGATGGTTTACATTTGTGCCCAAGCTATTTTGAAATCAATGAACATATGGCAAAGTTATTGGTGAGACAGGAATTTTTGAAGCCGTTTCAAGGCCAACTTTGATGTTTGACCTCTTAGTGTGACCTTTGAGGTAGGGAGACATCACAGGATGGTGGTCATTTGCATTAAGTTATTTTAAATCTGAATTATGAATGACAAAGTAACAGTCCAGACAAGCTGTTTTATGGCCAAATTTTAAATTGGACTTTGAGGTAGTCAGATGAGTGCTTCAAATGACACCTCGTTAGTGTTTTTCCCAGGCCATTTTAGCGTGGCGCTGCGCCACACCGTCCTCCCGAAGCGCCACTCTGCCTTTTTCAAAGGCAAAAAACGCCACACGCCCTTATTAATAACATCTTTATTGCCTTATGACCTAACTTGTCTGCAAAATCAGCGTCTGTAACATTGTTTCACACATTATTATGTGTAAGAAATGCAAGAAAGTAAGAAATGCTTCCTTCAACTTAGTGATAAATATTATAATCACATTAGAATTGATAAGTAATAATAACCTATACAAGTATACCCATAGCCGTTATAATTGATAAGTAATAATCTATAACAGTATTTTCATAGCAAAAAAGGCACCACACGTATAACTGCCCTTTTTTTGCATAAACCATGCGTTTAAATGACCTTTTTGAATTTACTGCGCCATTCCCCTATGCCCTCCTGGGAAAAACACTACTCGTCTTATGATGGTTTCCATTTGTTATTTTAAAATCCATCAAAATAAGTTATGGCTGAGAGAGGGAATTCCCCACAGAGAGACAGATGCACAGATGGACAGTGCAACTGGTATATGTCACCTCCTTTAAAGGGGGGACCCAATTCGATATTGAAGAAATTGTAACAAAATCAAACACCCCCATTTTCGATTGGATTTCACAAAAGATTATTACACACATGAAAGGAACAATATAACTCCTCATTGAGAATAAATGGTTAATATAATTTTCATGACTTAAATTAACTCTTTTTATCAATTATTACAACATAAGTATATCAAATAGAACAAAGATGTCGTTTGAGAAATGTTGTGATCTTAAATAATAACCAAAACATACTTTCTGACAGAATCTTTGCTGCCAAGGAGAAATCTGAAACAAAAAATGTTGACGGCATTAGAAAACATTATGATAAACCTGCTTTGATGTAAATGGTAACACACTTGAGACAAGTTAGGGAATTAAAATAATTAACAAACAAGAGCTTTTGTAAAATAGGCAGAAATAATAGTGGTATTTTGTCAAATTTGCACAAATAATGGTGGTTTTTCTTGGACACATATAATGTTCTTCTTATGTAACCTGGAGCTTTGCCAGACAAACATGTATGTGAAAACATTACCTGATTCTTAGGGAATTTAAAGTTACAAAATGGAACTCTGGCAATTCAAAAGCTACACTTGATTGAACGACTCTAGTGTCATTTATTTACCCCTTGATTGCATGACTCTAGCCAGGTGTTATTATTGACCGTTTGATTGTTAGCCAAATGTTATTATTTACCATTGAAAATAAATATAAATGATGATTGATTCATTCCATCTATGATGGACAAGTGTAACCGGGCTAATTGCGTGCAGTGTAGCCTGATGGATAATTGTGTGTAGTGTAGCCTGATGGCTTATTGTGTGTAGTGTAGCTTGATGGCTAATTGTGTGCAGTGTAGCCTGATTGCCTGCAGTGTATCCTGACCTGCAGGTGGCCCCGACAGACTTGTCCTCCCTGTAGTCATGGTCGAGGTAGAGCTCCCCGATGTGTGCGTCGTCACTGGGGCGGTGCAGGATGGTCAGTTTGGCCAGCAGCTTCTTGTCTTGCATGCCGTCACGCTCCAGAACGTGCTCCTCTAGAAGACTCTGAAACATTGCAGGCAATAATATCAGCCTCGTTTTGGGAAAATGTGGCTTAATGCATGTGCATAAAGTGTTGTCCCGAATTAGCCTGTGCAAACTGCTAATTCGGGACAACAATTTACGCCTACACTTCCTTCAAACAAGCAATTCCATGACAGCGGAACGTGTTGGAAATCATTTATTTAGCTGCTGATTAACAATAACAGATAATAAAGAAAGAGAGCTTTGTCATCAACATGACTAAGACCACCGAACCACTTTTCCAGCTGTATTCAAGGGCAGGTTACTCAGCAAAGTTTGGGTTCACTTTGGATTAAAGGTCTCTTCAAAGTGATTACATATTTTAAGCTTCAAATTAATCTGTTGAGAAATGTGGAAATAGTTTGCATCACAAAAGGATAATATTTTATGCAGACAAAAAAACGTCTGATAGAGTATACTATATAGAAATAGCTATGGCATTCCTATAACTTGTGACGTCATGTAGTTTCAAAGCATAAAAAACAGTCAACATTTTTTGACAGAGAGTGTTCTATGATCACTACATACTCAGGGATAGAAATAAACTTTTTACTGTTGGTTGGCTAGACAGGCAACTATCTCTTGTTATAGCCCGGCCTAGG
Organism: Dreissena rostriformis; assembly: GCA_007657795.1. Taxonomy (NCBI): domain Eukaryota; kingdom Metazoa; phylum Mollusca; class Bivalvia; order Myida; family Dreissenidae; genus Dreissena; species Dreissena rostriformis. Next base: position 13,482 of record VMBQ01008589.1, read on the forward strand.
AGTAAGTAGTCCAAAACCAAGTTCACATCATAATTATCTAATGCTTACCTTTAACAAAACTAAATCTATCTATCTATCTATCTATCTATCTATCTATCTATCTATCTATCTATCTATCTATCTATCTATCTATCTATCTATCTATCTATCTATCTATCTATCTATCTATCTATCTATCTATCTATCTATCTATCTATCTATCTATCTATCTATCTATCTATCTATCTATCTATCTATCTATCTATCTATCTATCTATCTATCTATCTATCTATCTATCTATCTATCTATCTATCTATCTATCTATCTATCTATCTATCTATCTATCTATCTATCTATCTATCTATCTATCTATCTATCTATCTATCTATCTATCTATCTATCTATCTATCTATCTATCTATCTATCTATCTATCTATCTATCTATCTATCTATCTATCTATCTATCTATCTATCTATCTATCTATCTATCTATCTATCTATCTATCTATCTATCTATCTATCTATCTATCTATCTATCTATCTATCTATCTATCTATCTATCTATCTATCTATCTATCTATCTATCTATCTATCTATCTATCTATCTATCTATCTATCTATCTATCTATCTATCTATCTATCTATCTATCTATCTATCTATCTATCTATCTATCTATCTATCTATCTATCTATCTATCTATCTATCTATCTATCTATCTATCTATCTATCTATCTATCTATCTATCTATCTATCTATCTATCTATCTATCTATCTATCTATCTATCTATCTATCTATCTATCTATCTATCTATCTATCTATCTATCTATCTATCTATCTATCTATCTATCTATCTATCTATCTATCTATCTATCTATCTATCTATCTATCTATCTATCTATCTATCTATCTATCTATCTATCTATCTATCTATCTATCTATCTATCTATCTATCTATCTATCTATCTATCTATCTATCTATCTATCTATCTATCTATCTATCTATCTATCTATCTATCTATCTATCTATCTATCTATCTATCTATCTATCTATCTATCTATCTATCTATCTATCTATCTATCTATCTATCTATCTATCTATCTATCTATCTATCTATCTATCTATCTATCTATCTATCTATCTATCTATCTATCTATCTATCTATCTATCTATCTATCTATCTATCTATCTATCTATCTATCTATCTATCTATCTATCTATCTATCTATCTATCTATCTATCTATCTATCTATCTATCTATCTATCTATCTATCTATCTATCTATCTATCTATCTATCTATCTATCTATCTATCTATCTATCTATCTATCTATCTATCTATCTATCTATCTATCTATCTATCTATCTATCTATCTATCTATCTATCTATCTATACTGCAACACCCTCTTTCGAGTATTATGTGCAGGTGCGCTGTCAGTGCAAAAAGGTTAAAAGAGGAAATGTAAAGAATACCGAAAGTAATACTGTACATGTATATGTGAGAGATGATTTAAAGGTTGATAGTGCTAATATAAAAAAATAATATACAGTTAAAAGAGATTAAAACAATTATTTTCATTTTAAACATGGTGGGATAAGATGGTCACCCCCTGTTTGAATTGACCCAGGGTAGGGACCTGCACAAGCTCAGACGGTAGTGAGTTCCGAAGAATAATGGTAGCTGGAAAAAAGGAATATTTATAGTAATTACAAGGGGTATGTTTCTGTTTGTATGAGAGAGGGTGAGAGTGTCTGGAAGATCTGAGAGGGGGTTGAATGTAGTGGGGTAAGGGAACTGCAACAAGCCCATACACAATCTTGTAAAACATTAGGAGTCTGGCATCAGATCTCCTATTCTCAAGGGAGCGCCAACCTAAATTACCTAGCATTTGGGAGACACTGCTGTATGATGAGTAGTCCATTGTGACCCATTGCGCAGCTCTGCACTGGACCATTTCCATTTTTTGGATGTTCTGCTGGGTATGGGGACACCAGACAGAACTTACGTATTCAAGCTGAGGTCTGACCAAGGTTTTGTAAGCAAATTCCTTGACGCTTTAATTTTTGGAGGGGATGTTGCGTTTAAGGAAGTTAAGGGACTGGCTAGCCTTGGTTGTAATCTGATTTATATGTTTGTTCCAGTTAAGGTCTGTGGAAATAGTGACACCTAGGTACTTTGCATCACTTACAGTTTCTAGGTCTTGGCCATGGAGTGAACATGTAGACCTAAAGGGGAGTTTAGACTTTGTGAAATTTTAAAACTGTACACTTAAAGGGGTTAAACTCTATGTCTCATTGGGCTGCCCATAGTTGTAACCTGTCAAGGTCTTGCTGCAAGATCCTTTCTTTGGAAGTATAATTGATGGTGATGTAAACAGCCGTGTCATCGGCGAATAACCTGACCTGCCTGAATCAGACAATATTATCAAATTTCTGTCATGACTGAATCCATAATGCCCTCTTATGAATCTGAATCTTTGTGCTTTAAAAAAAATAAACTTATAAACTGCAGGAAAACTGTTTCAAGCTTTTGTAACAGTTAGTTGCCTGGACAGATTACCAAATTTTAAAATCCACTTGCTCGGCCCTAAATATACTCACCCCAGGCAAACAGGCAATCTCTAATTTCTATCCCTGCATACTGCACTTACCAGTGGGTACTACATACTGCACATACCAGTGGGTACTACATACTGCACATACCAGTGGGTACTACATACTGCACATACCAGTGGGTACTACATACTGCACATACCAGTGGGTACTACATACTGCACATACCAGTGGGTACTACATACTGCACATACCAGTGGGTACTACATACTGCACATACCAGTGGGTACTACATACTGCACATACCAGTGGGTACTACATACTGCACATACCAGTGGGTACTACATACTGCACATACCAGTGGGTACTACATACTGCACATACCAGTGGGTACTACATACTGCACATACCAGTGGGTACTACATACTGCACATACCAGTGGGTACTACATACTGCACATACCAGTGGGTACTACATACTGCACATACCAGTGGGTACTACATACTGCACATACCAGTGGGTACTACATACTGCACATACCAGTGGGTACTACATACTGCACATACCAGTGGGTACTACATACTGCACATACCAGTGGGTACTACATACTGCACATACCAGTGGGTACTACATACTGCACATACCAGTGGGTACTACATACTGCACATACCAGTGGGTACTACATACTGCACATACCAGTGGGTACTACATACTGCACATACCAGTGGGTACTACATACTGCACATACCAGTGGGTACTACATACTGCACATACCAGTGGGTACTACATACTGCACATACCAGTGGGTACTACATACTGCACATACCAGTGGGTACTACATACTGCACATACCAGTGGGTACTACATACTGCACATACCAGTGGGTACTACATACTGCACATACCAGTGGGTACTACATACTGCACATACCAGTGGGTACTACATACTGCACATACCAGTGGGTACTACATACTGCACATACCAGTGGGTACTACATACTGCACATACCAGTGGGTACTACATACTGCACATACCAGTGGGTACTACATACTGCACATACCAGTGGGTACTACATACTGCACATACCAGTGGGTACTACATACTGCACATACCAGTGGGTACTACATACTGCACATACCAGTGGGTACTACATACTGCACATACCAGTGGGTACTACATACTGCACATACCAGTGGGTACTACATACTGCACATACCAGTGGGTACTACATACTGCACATACCAGTGGGTACTACATACTGCACATACCAGTGGGTACTACATACTGCACATACCAGTGGGTACTACATACTGCACATACCAGTGGGTACTACATACTGCACATACCAGTGGGTACTACATACTGCACATACCAGTGGGTACTACATACTGCACATACCAGTGGGTACTACATACTGCACATACCAGTGGGTACTACATACTGCACATACCAGTGGGTACTACATACTGCACATACCAGTGGGTACTACATACTGCACATACCAGTGGGTACTACATACTGCACATACCAGTGGGTACTACATACTGCACATACCAGTGGGTACTACATACTGCACATACCAGTGGGTACTACATACTGCACATACCAGTGGGTACTACATACTGCACATACCAGTGGGTACTACATACTGCACATACCAGTGGGTACTACATACTGCACATACCAGTGGGTACTACATACTGCACATACCAGTGGGTACTACATACTGCACATACCAGTGGGTACTACATACTGCACATACCAGTGGGTACTACATACTGCACATACCAGTGGGTACTACATACTGCACATACCAGTGGGTACTACATACTGCACATACCAGTGGGTACTACATACTGCACATACCAGTGGGTACTACATACTGCACATACCAGTGGGTACTACATACTGCACATACCAGTGGGTACTACATACTGCACATACCAGTGGGTACTACATACTGCACATACCAGTGGGTACTACATACTGCACATACCAGTGGGTACTACATACTGCACATACCAGTGGGTACTACATACTGCACATACCAGTGGGTACTACATACTGCACATACCAGTGGGTACTACATACTGCACATACCAGTGGGTACTACATACTGCACATACCAGTGGGTACTACATACTGCACATACCAGTGGGTACTACATACTGCACATACCAGTGGGTACTACATACTGCACATACCAGTGGGTACTACATACTGCACATACCAGTGGGTACTACATACTGCACATACCAGTGGGTACTACATACTGCACATACCAGTGGGTACTACATACTGCACATACCAGTGGGTACTACATACTGCACATACCAGTGGGTACTACATACTGCACATACCAGTGGGTACTACATACTGCACATACCAGTGGGTACTACATACTGCACATACCAGTGGGTACTACATACTGCACATACCAGTGGGTACTACATACTGCACATACCAGTGGGTACTACATACTGCACATACCAGTGGGTACTACATACTGCACATACCAGTGGGTACTACATACTGCACATACCAGTGGGTACTACATACTGCACATACCAGTGGGTACTACATACTGCACATACCAGTGGGTACTACATACTGCACATACCAGTGGGTACTACATACTGCACATACCAGTGGGTACTACATACTGCACATACCAGTGGGTACTACATACTGCACATACCAGTGGGTACTACATACTGCACATACCAGTGGGTACTACATACTGCACATACCAGTGGGTACTACATACTGCACATACCAGTGGGTACTACATACTGCACATACCAGTGGGTACTACATACTGCACATACCAGTGGGTACTACATACTGCACATACCAGTGGGTACTACATACTGCACATACCAGTGGGTACTACATACTGCACATACCAGTGGGTACTACATACTGCACATACCAGTGGGTACTACATACTGCACATACCAGTGGGTACTACATACTGCACATACCAGTGGGTACTACATACTGCACATACCAGTGGGTACTACATAATGCACATACCAGTGGGTACTACATACTGCACTTACCAGTGTGTTTTCCTCCATGAATGTCCTCTCCTGTTTTTCTTTCACCTTTGCCAACTTCTCCACATCTATGACTTCTGGGGTGGACAGCGGCACTTGCTTCTGTTTCCAGAAGTCCACAGTCTGAAAACGGTTGCCAAGAAATAATTTATACAACTGCTCGCAAAGATTTTGAAAAACTTGTTTTCCAGCAAAATCTTGAAGCACAATTAAATGAGAGCTGAGGTGGGTGCCTACAGTTTTGTTTCCAACTGTATTCAATCATATTAAGACAGTCAGTTAACCTACTCTTACATGCCTGGATAAGCAGGTTTACTAATACTGAGTGCATGTACTCATGTGAGTAACTGACAAAATAATGCTTTACGTCAATTACAAGTATAGGCACTATGGAAGTAGACATGATTTCACGAGCAATTACCACACAAGTTTTCTTGCCACATAAGGAGTCAAACCAGCTTTCCTCAGATTTTTAGTTGAGTTAGCTGGTCCAGCTCACTTGCAAAGAGGAAAGAAAAAGATAAATTATTAAAAGCTCTCGGTAAATCTTATTTTAAGTTAAAGGTTTATAGGACCATAAATTCTCACAGTTTTGCTCAACTTTGAGCCAGGCGATGCTGCCTTCTTGTCTCGTCTGTTGGTGATGAAGTCGTGAAGTTGTAACTCGCGAGGCGCAGGAGACTGGGCGATCTTTCGCTTCCGATTCACAGCAGACTGGTTGTACTTTTTCACTGATCTGCATGTGAAGTTGACAAAAAAATACAAAATTCATGCAATTATTCAATTTATGTATGTTCAATGGTAAAAGATTCTCAGACCAAGAAAATTTCTTTAAAATAAAAATATGCTTTTTATACAGAAATTTGTCAATACAGACCCTGTTCTTCATACAAATATAACAGTTTCAGCCTTAAATTAAATATAAACAAGTGATGTGTTTGTGAAACACTATGTCCTCTTTTGAGCGATTTTGACCCATATATTTGACCTTTGACCTTGAAGGATGACCTTGACCTTTCACCACTCAAAATGTGCAGCTCCATGAGATACACATGCATGCCAAATATCAAGTTGCTATCTTCAATATTGCAAAAGTTATGTCCAATGTTAAAGTTTGTGCAAACCAACAAACAAACAGACAGGGCAAAAAATATGTCCCCCAGTATAGACTGGGGGACATAACAATGTATTTTATATAATAAACAAATATTTTAGAATAAATTTCTATAACAGGTTAACTGCATGTACTACAATCCTATTGCATATTAACTTGGTGAAGTGTAACCTTTTCAGCAAAGGCGTGTTCATCTTGTTGCGGTCGTACTGTTGCTTGTTGGCCACCAGGAGGACAGCGGGGGAGGGGTCAAGGCAGAGGGGCTCCTCTGTCGCCAATAGCAACCGACTCTCCAGCAGGTATAGGTCCTCCTGGGTCCACAGGTGGCCATCACTGGTGAGGTTGTTGATGTCGCAGAGCAGAGTCTGACAGTGATAAAGAGTTACTTAAAAAATTATTTCTTAAAGTGTGATTAAACAAATGTGCCTCACTCTGGGAAAGCGGGGCTAAATGCATGTGCGTAAAGTGTCGTCCTAGATTAGCCTATGCAGTCATTAATATGTGAATTAATTATCAAATATATATGGGCTCTATTCTTGGAATATTTTAAATGCCAAACACAATTTTCAAATGGTAACAGGATTCTTGTTAAGTCTGATGCAAATGAAAGCAACAGAGCAAAGGGAGCTAACCTGAGGATTGGGTTTCAGCAGCACATACTGCATGTCAAACGTGCCGTTTGTAGAACGACGAAAGTCTCTGATCTCAACAATCACACAGCCACTGTAGAAAACATTCACCTGAAAAACACAACACTGCACACAACACTGCTAAGTAAATACTCCGGAGCTTTTGAAAAAAGTTTCCATAACACTTTATATTGCAATACTACCTGATCAATTGATAAGAACAATTGTATGTTCATACTTGCGCTTTTTCTAATACATCCACAAGAAATGGTGGCAACTGAAAAAAAAAACAACAACAACTAGATTAGTAAATCACACATGGTGCAGTTCTATTCAGGCATATTACTTTAAATGTAAACTACCTCTATTATATTACTTTAATTAAATATTAATTTTCATCCTTTATAATCTTACTGGTATACGAGAATTCCAACTAATTCAATTAAGCCTCGCTCTTGGAAAAGTGATTAATGCGTTTGTGTTAAGTGCCTTCCCAGATTAGCCTGTGCAGCCCACACAGGCTAATCCGGGACAACACTTTCCAGTTTTATGGTATTTTTTGTTTTAAGGAAGTCACTTCTTAGCAAAAAGCCAGTTTTAAGGGTAAGTATCCTGCATGATTAGCCTGCGCTGACTGCATACTGCACTGCGGACTGCACAGACTTATCTGGGACGACACTTTACGCACACACATTAAGTCGGGTTTTCCCAAGTTACGTCTCAATTATATAAATCTCACCTCAGAATCATCTATGTACTCCAGCAGCTCTGTCACCTGACACAATGAGAGAACACTTTAAATGTCATACTTTATATCATTTGCATATTTCTCTAAGTATGGGCAGTGCTTGTTACATACAGGTTTCAACAGTGCAATCACCATGTTCCTTGAAGGTTTTCTATAAGCTTTAAGAAGCACCTACTATTTGAAAGTTAAACATGTTTTTTAAACAGCCAGCAGAAGCTGAACTTATATCAAACCGTGACTATTTTTGTCTATTAATGGAATAGGAACATAGTATTCTGTTTCATGCACAAGTAAATGTACACCATTTGAACATGAACATGTGTTTTATGTACAGATACATAGACAGTAGTCCCGAACACCATTTAACCCTTTGCATGCTGGGAAATTTGTCATCTGCTAAAATGTTGTCTGCTGAATTTCTTAGATCATCATTTTCTTCACTTTTTTTCAAAGACCACTATCAGAATAGCAAACAGTTTGGATCCTGATGAGACGCCACGTTCTGTGGCGTCTCATCTGGATCCAAACTGTTTGCAAAGGCCTTTAAAATCCGGTTCCAGCGCTCAAAGGGTTAAAATGATATATATGTCCATGGTATTTACTGGCTTCTTAGCATGGTCATTGCTGTATACACTTTTCTTGTTACTTGTAATTCAACATTTGTTATCTGTTTGGATTCTGCCCTGGTTCATATTATCACTGGACCAGACTGTGTATAGACACATAAAATCTAATTTCATACAAATGGTGTTGTCTTATTTTATATTCCGAGTCCCACTGTATAGCTCTCGAAGACTTAGTATGTAGCACCTGTTATAGTCTTCTTTGGTTTTATCATGGAAAAACTGTAAAAAGCAGTTGTATCATAGTACATATTCCATCAAAACAAAACAAAAGTAGATCTATATATAGACACATAAAATCTAATTTCATACAAATGGTGTTGTCTTATTTTATATTCCGAGTCCCACTGTATAGCGCTCGAAGACTTAGTATGTAGCACCTGTTATAGTCTTCTTTGGTTTTATCATGGAAAAACTGTAAAAAGCAGTTGTATCATAGTACATATTCCATCAAAACAAAACAAAAGTAGGTCTATATATAGATACATATAATACATGTTGCAGCCATCGTGACCATCTAAAGCAAGTTTGTGGACATACAGTACATGTTCAAATCATTGTGAACCACTTAATGTTTTTGAGGACACGGAGAATAACTTTCAAATCATTGTGTACAACTAACACAAAATTTGAGGACATAGAGAATAACTTTCAAATCATTGTGTATAATAAAACATGTTTTAGGACATTAGAGGCTAACTTTCAAAACATGGTGAACAACTTAACCTGTTTGAGGACATAAGAGGCTCACTTTCAAATAATTGTGAACAATATAACATGTTTGAGGACATAGAGAATAACTTTCCAATCATTGTGAACAATATAACATGGTCTAGGACATAGAGAATTACTTTCAAATCATTGTTCTCAACTAAACATGTTTGAAGACATAGAGAATAATTTTCAAATCATTGTGTACAACTTACACATGTTTGAGGACATAAAGAATAACTTTCAAATCATTGTGTACAACTAACACATGTTTTAGTACATAGAAAATAACTTTCAAATCATTGTGTACAAATAAATAACACAGGTTTAAGTACATAGAGAATAACTTTCAAATCATTGTGTAAAACAAACACATGTTTGAATACATAGAGAATAACTTGCCAATCATTGTGTAAAACAAACACATGTTTGAATACATAGAGAATAACTTTCCAATCATTGTGTAAAACAAACACATGTTTGAATACATAGAGAATAACTTTCAAATCATTGTGTAAAACAAACACATGTTTGAATACATAGGGAATAACTTTCCAATCAATGTGTACAATTATCACATGTTTGATGACAAAATAACTTTCAAATCACTTGTCATGTAAACTTGAGCATGTTTGTTTAAACTAAAGAGTCATGTTTGTTAAAATTGAGGTTCTAGTTTGTTGAAATAGAGGGTCTAATCCTAATGTTAACTAAACGTGTTGAAACAGAGGTTTCACTTATTGTGGAAACATAGTTGAGGACACAGCTGTATTTTCCATTCATTTCTTGATTAACACTGAGGTTCCTCTCATTGTGAAAACTAAAGCATGGTTTGTTGACACCCACAAAAGAATGGTTTCCAATAAGTAAATGCAGTTTTCACAGACTTCATTTATTTGTGTAAAAGTAAGCACTTTTGTCGACACAGTACAGGTTCCGCTCATTGTCTATAACTAAATAACGTTTACGGACACACACTACATATTTTATTCATTGTGTACAACTAAAACCATTTTTTACTCCAATGTCCATTGTACAATACCTTGAGAAATGAAATTGTATTTGAAGCAACATCCATCAATTATGATTTCAATTCATTTTCAGTGCCTGATAAAATTTTATTCCTACTCTCAGATGAAAATATGGTAAAATATAGTGCCAAAACCTGTCATGAAATACGAAGATTAAGATGTAACTAATGAATATTGAATTTTATTATTATGTTGTTGTGTATATTATATATTCATATGTACGGATATGTGTGTATATGTTGTNCAACCTTCTTGAAAATTGGTATGAACAATTTACTTTATTTTTTTCTGTATGATTTAATGGGTTTAATTAATAGGTCAGTACGTCAACTTATATACTTAACAACACTTTGGCAGTTTGATCAAGCCTATGGTAATGGGTCATCCCAGTGTTGTTTCTTAGGAAGCTTTTTTAAATTTAGCAATTGCTTTCATAAAAGAAGATGTTTAAAAAGTATATTAGTTGTTAAGCTTCTGTTTGCAATGAAAGACATATATTTAAAGACATTCAAATTGAAGAAGTTCTGTAAAGGATCATCCAAGAAATTAGCTTAAAAGTGAAGTCACCGACCAGATTGTTTTAGATAAGTTGCTTGAAAGAAAATAAGTCTAGCTCTGGAACAATGGGGCATTATGCATGTGCCTTAAGTCTCATTCCAGATTAACCTGTGCAGTCTGCACAGGCTAATAGAGGACAGCACTTTTTGCTTGTATGTTTTTTTTATTCAAAGGAAGTCTCTTCTTAGCAAAAATCCAATTAAGGCAAATAGTGTCATCCCAGATTAGCCTTTGCAGACTTGGACGACAATTTACGCACATGCAATAAACCCCTTTTCCCAGAGCGAGGCTCAAATGTGGAAAATAGGATGATGGAAGATAGATTACTGATGCAGGACACACCACAACAGCGAATGCAAAGGTGATTTAAAAAGCAGGAAAAAATCTTTTTATTGACTTGTTTATTCATAGTACAGACTTTTCTTCTTAATAAAAAAGAACATTGAATCTTTTGTTTAATTTAATAGTTTGAAAACACCAAACAATGCAGTTAGAGTAAAGGTTGGGTCTATATTCTGATATTGATGAAAGTATGTGTTCAGCCAACTTTCACGTTACAATTGACCCCCCGACAACTGGGATATAAGTCGTGTCAGTTTACACTCGGCGCAGTATGCAGCTACGGCAAATTGGCTTAACCCTTTGCATGCTGGGAAATTTGTCGTCTGCTAAAATGTCGTCTGCTAAATTTCTAAAATTAGCATTTTCTTTGATTTTTTTCAAATAATACTATCAGAATAGCAAACAGTTTGGATCCTGATGAGACGCCACGTTCTGTGGCGTCTCATCTGGATCCAAACTGTTTGCAAAGGCCTTCAAAATCCGGTTCCAGCGCTCAAAGGGTTAATGCCTTCACAGGTACCCATTTATACTTTTTGTTTGAGGAGCAAGCGTGGGATTAATTTTTGCTCAGAACAATTCCAGTGGTCTGAGTGGCATTCAAACCAAGGACCTTCAGATTCCTAGACAGTAATTCATTTGCCTTTTGGATTGTGAAAAAAAGCTTGATAAACCATGAAATTGGGAAAAATAAAACATTATAAATATTATTTAAAATAACAGTATTCCAATTGTTTAAACTGCATGCTTAATTCTTTTTTTAAATTTATAAATTAAAGTTTTTTGTAATTATATTACTTTATTATAAACTCAATGAACTATATAATTTGGAGTTAATTGAACAAGTTTGGCATCTTTTAAGGGAAATTTTGGTCAGATTTTTGGTGAAAAATGTAACTTTTTACCATTGGGAAACATTCTGTAAGAGACTGCAATTTTGGGCAATAAAAAAATCACAGATATACCAGCATTCTAACACTAGACCACTGTTCCCACACGAAGGACAACATGTCTGCTTAACATATAACTACAACAAATTTGAGTAGGATTGATTTACAATTTACCAGTGCAGAGCTTTTGACTGGAACATAATCTGAGTTCCAGACAATGACATATACAACTGCAAATTGGGTTGAACAAAATCACTTGACCACCTGAGTCCTCCAAATAAAATAACAACACCAAAGAAAAACAGTTATACAGAATGAATGCGTGTAAATGGACTTAAGGGGTGTTGCGGCAGTTTATTAAACCGAGGATATATTTATGGCAACACCGATGCTATTATCACAACCCAATAGTTTTGTTATCAGAATCATCACACATTTATGACCGAGTAGGTTCATAAAAGGTACTCAGTGGTTCGATCCCAGGTGCGGTTAACTTTTTTTATTCTTTTTTTTCTTTCTTTTATTTCACTCTTGTTTTTTTCCTGGAGCTCTTTAGTCCTGTTGTTTACATTAATCAATTTAAAGCATTTAATCAGAAACTTCAAAACATGCCGAAATCTGTCAACAAGTCCCTGTTATGGATGATTAAGGTCGAGTTTGATACTGTATGGTCTTATGTTTGTGATTAAATATTGTATTAGTGCTGTGTTTTAGTAAGCCGTTGTGATCCCAATTAAGATTGTAAACAATCTATAATGTTTATGCATAACAGTCTGTGTACCGGTACTTGGGTTTCGCCTAATTGCTGTATTTTAGGAAATTTGACATAGACGGTAGGGATAGTTGAACAAAAAAATCTCTGTTAAAAGTGCGGTGACCCCCCTTTTTTATTTTTGTTTTATGATAACAATACGTAGATGAACATATTTGAGCAGTTTCGCAAAAAGTTATTAGATAGAACTTTTTTAACTTCCATTTTTGTGTTAAAATAGTAAAAAAAATACGTTTTTTTGGGTGACATAAAAATTATAAAAATTAAAATTTCTTAAAATTTAACTTGTGTTCTCCATTTTTTGGTAGTTTGTGGTTTAATTAAATGGTATATGATATATATTAGCTTATATAATATCAATATGTTGCCAATTTCATAGGTTATTAATCATTTTTATGCAATTAGAGATTTTTCAGATTTAATGAAAAAGTACATGTTATAAAATGGTGAATAAAATCAAAACAAGGCCGGTGACCCTATGTTTTTATTTCATTTTTCATATAGTATTTGTATGTAGAACTTGAATATAAATTTTGAGCAAAAGTTATTAGATGAAAAAAAATCAGCAAAACTGCAGCAACACCCCTTAATACATGACTGAGATAAGGTTAGCTCTTTCAGTGCTGAACCGAATTTTGAAGGCCTTTGCAAACAGTTTGGATCCAGATGAGACGCCACAGAACGTGGCGTCTCAACAGGATCCAAACTGTTTGCTCTTGTGATAGTATTCTTTGGAAAAAAAAATCTAAGAAAATGCTAATTTTAGAAATTCAGAAGACGACATTTTAGCAGACAACAAATTTCCCAGCATGCAAAGGGTTAAATAATAAACATGGTCATGTGTTTGTTTGTTCAATGAGTAAGCATTGTATCTGCTATTGTATCACCACAGTATCAGTCAACAGTAGGATCATTGTATCTGCTATTGTATCACCACAGTATCAGTCAACAGTAGGATCATTCTATAAACACTGCATTTTTACGAATTGAAAAATAAAACTGTTTACCTGGCCTTCAGGCTGCTTGCAAGATTCTTCTATGTACAGATCCAACAATTTTTGATGGATGGATTTGCTGGAAAAAAAACAACAATAATGCAATAATGTAAAAAAACAACAACAATAAACCACAAAATAGTCTGGTGCTCTAACAAGCTTTATAATTGTTGGTAGTGCCATAAAGTGTGCAGACATTTCATTGTAAAACAATCACAAGCCTAGTATGACAATTTTATGTGGAATAAACAAAAATATATACTTTTTTGTACAGCATCAACTTTGAAATAGAAATACAAATCAATACAATAAGCGACTTAAGACTAAATATATTTATATGATTTTTATACAAGTCTTGCTCTGGGAAAATTGGGTGTAATGCATGTGCGCAAAGTGTGATCCCAGATTAGCCTGTACAATCTGCACAGGCTAATCAGTGACTACACTTTCTGCCTTGACTAAATTTTTGTTTAGAAGAGACTTCCTTTAAAAGAAAAATTGGATTAAAGCGGAAAGTGTTGTCCCTGATTAACCTGAGTGTTAAGTCAAGTTATCATAGAGCCATGCTCACATGCGATATTCTACACTAGCGATGTACAGGGCACCTACTCTTTAGATGTTTGGGATGCAGTGCTGGTGGCCAAGGCTGCTGGGTTCTGGCGTCCCATCTCCACCAAATACTGAAAAAAATGAAAATACATTCAGGGATAAACTTAATGTTAACTAATGAAATATAAAATCAAAGTAAATGGTTAGGTAAGTATCAGACAATGACAACTTGGCAAGGTAGACAAGTGTCACTGTGAACATGTTTCTGAATGCAACTCATAGCCCTTTGCATGGTGGGAAATTTGTCGTCTGCTAAAATATTGTCTGCTAAATTTCTAAAATAAGCATTTTCTTAAAACAAATTTCAAAATATACTATCAGAATAGCAAACAGTTTGGATCCTGATGAGACGCCAGTTCTGTGGTGTCTCATCTAGATCCAAACTGTTTGCAAAGGCCTTCAAGATTCGGTTCCAGCACTGAAAGAGCTAATACATATCATTTTTATGTTTTCTTTAAAATACATTAGAAGAACTTCACATACATTTGTTCCGTAATAAAAGATGTAGTTTGGATTTTCAAGCAATTCAATAAGGAATTTATAGGTTATAAATACATGTAACTGTTTAAAATTAAAAATCTTTTAAATATAAACATGAACTCTCACCTCTGCATAGTCTACAGATCGCTCAAGGGCTGTCATATTGCTGGATTGGTACATAGATCTGCAAGGAAACAGAAGAAAATCTTGCTGAATAACTTTTGAATGATCTACATGTTTGTTGACCTTGTATTTATGCAGAAATGACATTAGAGATGAGGGATTTTAAGCATTATGGCATTCATACCAATACTAAGAAAACATACTTATGCCAGTAACAGACAACTGCCCCACTTGAATATGAGGTAGGGGGGACAATTTGAGCCACATTCTGGGAAAACAGGATTTAATGCATGTGCATAAAGTGTTGTCCGCAAAGACTAAAATGTCCAACAAATAAAATGGGATGTCTAACATGATTTTTGAGATAACTTTTTATTGGTAAAATTAGCAGAAACTTCTCATCACCGTACTGCTATTTCTGTATAGGGCACCTGAAAGTTTAAATTGTGTTAATATATATTAATTAATATATCATAACGTGACTGTAATATACATTTAAGAAACGCTTTTCTAAAAATACAGTTAACTTCTCTTTAATTATTTTAATAAGTAATTTAAATATTTAAGAGACAAACATCTTGGCAGTTCACTACAAAACCATTACTTAATTGGAAAAACCATTTATCATTGTATAAGGAACGTCACTAATGCCATTTCCTGCATGTTCTCTAAAATATAACAGAGTTGATGTAACAGTTATAACACTGCTGTAGCGAGTGGTTTGCCTGTAGGATGTGTGTAGATTTACATGCCAAATGCAAGGAAAATATGTGTTTCATGAAATAAAATGACACAGGACATTAATCTGGAATGGTTAACAGTCACAGGTATGTACATTTTATTTCTAAGTGTTAATTATAACTATAAGTATCTTTTAGGCGGAGTTAAAAAACCTATAAACAAACACGCGCAAATTCTGAGCATGAATATAGATTTTTTTCCTATATAGTTCTAGCTATTCAGTGATTTGGCCCAGCCAATATTACCAATTAATAACCCATGCGAAAGACGTCGGACCTCGGACAAATCCGATTAAATTTGACGAGGTCCGATAATATTTCTGAAATTGTCAGACCTCGTGTCTGACAAAAAAAAACACACAACAATATCACAAACTTTGATTAAAAATGAACACGAAACTAGGAATATGTAAAAAAATAAAAACGGACTAGTTTATATGTATTTTACTTCAATAGATTATTTAACTTTAAAATAAATTTTACAAACCAGTCGAACTGGCTGTCTTTGCTGGTAACGTGACAAACTCCAAGCGTGATTCTTAGAAAGTCAAATATTGCACCTTGTTTCGTGACGTAGTCAACACATCATTGAGTGCTTGAATTGAATTTTACTGGTTTAGAGACTTTTTGTGATGATCGCAAATTGAAAGCAGCATTTAACAAGAGTGCCAAACTGTCACAAGATACGCCCGTTCGAAGGTTTTGGACACCATGCTCAATGCTTGAAATGCACTAAGTGACCTCAAGACCTAGTTATTGACTTGGCATGACCCATATTTGAACTTGACCTAGATATCATTTAGATGTAACATCTGACTAAATTTGGTGAAGATCAGATGAAAACTACTTCAATTAGAGAGCGGACACCATGCTAAATGCTTTAAATGCACCATGTGACCTCGTTTTTGACCGGGCATGACCCATATTCGAACTTGACCTACATATCATCTAGACACAACTTGTAACCAAATTAGGTGAAGATCAGATGAAAACTACTTCAATTAGAGAGCGGACACCATGCTAAATGCTTGAAATGCACTAAGTAACCTCGTGACCTAGTTTTTGACCCGGCATGACCCATATTTAAACCTGACCTACATATCATATAGACACAACTTTTGACCAAATTTGGTGAAGATCGGGTGAAAACTACTTCATTTAGAGAGCGGACACCATGAAATCCTTGAAATGCACTAAGTGACCCCATGACCTAGTTTTTGACCCGGCATGACCCATATTCCAACTTGGCCTAGATATTGTCTAGACTCAACTTCTGAGCAAGTTTGGTGAAGATCGGATGAAAACTATTTGAATTAGAGTCCGGACAAAGTGGCGCCGTTGAAAATGCACTAATTGACCCTATGACCTAGTTTTTGACCCGGCATGACCCATATTCGAACTTGGCCTAGATATCAACTAGATGCAACTGCTGACCAAGTTTGGTGAAGATCGGATGAATACAATTTGAATTAGAGTCCGGACAAAGTGATGCCTTCCGCCCGCCGCCCGCCGCCAAGGGGTTTCACATAATACGTCCCGTATTTTATACGGGCGTATAAAAATTAAACAAAATTAATAAAGGGTATAAAAGGGCGAAAAATACCTGTTTGGGAAAGGACGTCACCATCTTGATAAACCCTGTTTAAAATTACTTGTTATGTATAAACAAACATCACAAAGCTTTCTTCATTTTTAACTGAAAGTTTTACCATATGTTTTCATAGAACGAGTTTAAATTAAGTTGTTATTTTATTGTATTTAGAATTGTTAAACATTGTGAACGTCTTAATAATAGGTAATTCTAACTAGAAATGGCGCGGCAGAGGACGATGCGTATCCCCACGCCGAATGTTTGACCTAGGTGTGCCCCAGGTTTGGTAATGAGGCCATGCATAGTTGAGATTGACCGTATTGTCATAAGAGTTCAGTATCAATTAGAAGTGAATGGGTGTAGAAATGAAGAAGTTATAGTAAGCAGGGCGCCCCAGGGTTGGTAATGGGGCAATGCATAGTTGAGATTGATCGTATTGTCATAAGAGAAGTTCAGTATCAATTTGAAGTGAATTGGTATAGAAATGAAGAAATTATAGTAAAAGGCAATTTTGGGTGGGTGTGGTCTATGTGGGCGAGGCCCCAGGGTTGGTAATGGGGCCATGCATAGTTGAGATTGACCGTATTGTCATAAGAGAGGTTCAGTATCAATTTGAAGTGAATCGGTG
>VMBQ01008590.1:5995-37171 GCA_007657795.1 Dreissena rostriformis
AAAAGCGTGCGAGAAACTTGACCCTTGGACACCTGGCGGCTGGCAAATACCATTCAACGACCGTGGAGGAGGATGTGGTGCGGCAATGAGAGCAATGTGTATCGGGCTTCGCTACCCTCACCCGGATCAGTTAAACGATTTGATAAAGGTCAGTATAGAGGCCGGGAGAATGACACACCACCACCCTACGGGTTATCTAGGTTCGCTTGCCTCCGCGTTGTTCACGTCGTATGCCATCCAAGGAAAACCAGTTTGCGAATGGGGTGCCGATCTAATAAAGGTCGTCGAAAAGGCACGCGACTATATTGAACAGGTGAATGTCTTCAGTTCTGTTAATTTGGATCATTGGGATTACTTTACATCCAGATGGAATGAATATCTGCGACTGAGAAATATCGCAGATGAAAACAGCGAACCCTTGTTTCCTAAAAACTACGAAACAAACGTCAACAAACGAGACCAGTTCTACACATATATCAGTTATGATGACTGGGGTGGCAGCAGCGGTCACGACGCCCCACTTATCGCCTATGACGCAATTCTAGCATGTAAAGGAGACTGGAAAACTCTATGTGATTGGGGGATGTTTCACGGCGGTGATAGCGACAGCACGGGGATCATTGCAGGCAGTTTGTTCGGCGCCCTCTATGGGTTCAATGGAGTTCCAGGAGAAAATCACATGCATGTAGAGAAACTAGCAGAACTCGTCAAGATTGGAGAAAGTCTCTTCGATTTAAGCTTTGGTAATCGTTCACGTTTATATCATTCAAATATGGCGAAGCGCAATGACATCGATAAGGAATCGGAAATAATCAATGAACTCTTAGTCGGAGCCAAAGGAGGAGAATTTAAGATCGTTCAGACCATTATAGGAACACCGACACATCCCAGGAAAACATATCTTATAAACGTTATACCGGAAAACGGACGTTGGGGAATAATACACCAGGCTGTTTTTGGGGAAGGAAAAGGAAAAGAAGTGTTACGAAATCTTTTAGCTATACCTGGTTGTGACAAAAATGCTCGAACTAAAGCGTGCACGTCTGAGTGCGGGGATACTAGCAGACAAACTCCCGCTGAGGTGGCAAGCTCTTATGGTTACACAAATGTAAGGGCAATATTGGCTTCTGCCAAAATGCCCAAGGATACATTGGTGCATACGTTCCAACCATATGAAAATTATGATGAGCACGCCGCGTTAGGTCTTTTGACAGTTACTCTGGCAGCGTACAAGAAAACCTTCCATCCGTGCCCTATCGACCCGAACAAAGACATTGTCACCGTTCTGGCAGATATTTGGAGAGATATGCTTAGTTCAGACGTGCGATGGAAAGCGATCAGAGACGCTGTTGCAGATGCTGTTTATATTATAAACGAAGATAACAGCAACAACATAAAGAAGAGTAAAAACACCGAGCAGTTCTGTATGTCAATTATACAGACGTATACTTTAGAAAAGAACTACATGTATACTTACTTGAACATGGCGTTCAGACGACAATCGCAGACGAATTACTCGCCGACAGGAGATGACCTGGCCTTGGGACCGTACGCTGTCGTATATCAGATGCTACTTCTATTTTGGACAAAGGTTCCTCAAGAAAATCGGACCACCTTTAGAAAAATGATGCTGTTGAAAGAGGACTGTGACAAATACACAGTAGGAACCAAGTTTGTTTGGCAGAGTGTTGTTTCTTCGTCCACAGTGCTGGCGAAAGCAGTTCCCTTTCCAACATGCAGTGGCGTCACTGGCGAACATTCAATTCTCTTCACAATTGATAACAGCACAAGCAGCTCGTGGCAACCACGAAACATAGAAAAGTGTGCGTGTTACATGGAGCTTGAGCGCACATACCCGGCTGGTGCCAGGTTTGTGGTGACCGGAAGATCAATGAAGGGCGGCGACATTCACGTATCTCTTCGCCTGCTTCAAAAATAATAGACGAGACATGCAAAATAGCCTCTGTCGCAGTGACGATCAGGACTATTTGATGTAAAACACAGTGCGTTCAGAAGCAACGCTCGTTGATTTCAGAGAAACACATTGTAATGTGTTGTTTTGTGATTATTGTAACGTCTTCAATTGTTGGTATGATGCAATACTTCGCTTCACGCGAGTGAAGCCTATTAACATGTCTCTTAATTTTAGTTGCGCTTGATTATTTTATTGCTGTGGGTACATATATGGCTAATTAAACCGTGAACAAGTGTTTCTTTTATATATATATACGATGGTAATGATAAAAAACATGCAATTGGCACGTTTTATTTGAGAAGGAAAAAAACACATGTATAACTTACAAAGAACCTTCTTTTGTATAGCGCATTGTATTTATTTTTTGCTGNTATTTGAAGCACAAACAAAAGCAAACTTGGAAACCATATTATATGGGTACGATTTAAGACTGATATTAGAACATATTATGTTGTCGACCTTTAGTACAAGTTCATATTCACACTAAAACAAACATATGTGGTGTAAGACTCGTTTGATATTTAACATCTTCAATATGAATGTGACTATAATTAGTATGTTCACGTATTCTTGAGATTAAAGGGACTTGTGCACAGATTTTTGGCATGTTTTGAAGTTTGTCATTAATGCTTTAAATTGATTCATATAAACATCATAGCTAAAGAGCTACAATATAAAAACAAGAATAAAAGTGTTTTTTTAAAGAGAAAATAAAGTTAACCACACCAGGGCTCGAACCACTGACCCATGGAGTAAAAGCGCTATAGATATCCCAAACATAGAATTGTGCACACATAAAAAATATTATACAGACATACAAATCAAGTTTTCTAAATTTATATTTAATAAATTCCTAAACAAATGGGTGTCTGAATTGACATACACAGAGTTCTCACATCCCTGAATCACGGCTTTCGCTCTGGCTATTCCTGTGAAACTCAACCAGTTGTAACAACCCATGATCTACTTAACTTTCATGACCAGAACAAACAAGTCGATACCATCATCCTGGACGACATGGTCCCACACCGATGCTTGCTACTGAAACTTTGGAACTACGGAATCCGAGGTAACCTCCTCCCCTGGATCTCAAACGTCCTCACCCGCCGAGAAATGTGTGTGGTTGTTGACGGGGAGAAATCACATCGAGTACCAGTGGGCTCCGGAGTTCCTCAAGTGACAGTGCTAGGACCGTTGTTATTTTTGTGTCACATTAACGACCTGCCAGAGAGGGTGAAGTCACAGATCCGACTTTTTGCAGATAACTGTCTCCTTTACAGACCTATAAACTTATTTAAATATCATGAAATGCTACAAAATGACCTAGAAACCCTCAGAAATGGGCAAACGAATGGGGGATGGAATCCAACGAAAAGAAATGTTACTTTCTAAGATCCAGCACACAAAACTAGCTTCTTCTATAATATTAACAAAGAAATCCTCAAAAGAGAACAAGAAAATCTCTACCTTGGTATCACTTTATCTGAATATATGGAATGAAAAAACTATATCACCAATATAACAAAGCGAGCTAACTCTACTCTTGGATTCATCAGAAGAAACCTAAGTCACTGCCCTTTAGACTTCCGCAAAAATGCCTCCCTAGTACTTGTCCGTGTCAAAGCTAAAATATGCCAGTTTTGTATGGGACTCAATCCACCAAACAGACATTGACCGCCAAGAGGGTGTCCATTGATCAGCCGCAAGGTTCATCACCAGAGACTACCGCTCCAGACAGCCTGGTTGTGTCACAGAAATGCTACGCCCTCCAAGACAGACGACGCAGGTTGGCGCTATTGTACAAGGTGGTGAAAGGGCACGTGCCGGTCATTTCAATTGAACGCTACCTTAAGCCACTAAGGCCTAAACGTACCATAAGGGCTAAACAATACGAGGACTATATCCATCAAAACATAGTGTGTAACCTTGTGAACAATAATTCTAAGTGCATCGAAACAATTCCAGCAAAAACTATCATCTTTAAAAAAAATCATTCTTTGTTAAAACTGTGAGTCATTGGAACAAACTAAGTGATGACATTGTGAACTCTTCAACAATAGATATTTTAAAAAACAGTGTATCAAAACATCAATAGTGTTAAAATCGCGCACTCCACCACTGTCGAGTGAAAGCCAGAATTGCATGGACCCTTCTTCGACGTACCCATCCAGATCCAGATAGCTAAAAGATTCTAAAATTATCGGAAAGGGGCTGAATAACATGTTGTTTTTTGCTAATTTTTGTTCGCTTTAAAATAGTAGCAAGAGGGTTTAAACTTCTTCATTTTTGAAACGCGACTTTAAAATGTGTGATGTGAAACGTTCTTCGATTTAAAATGTTTAGTGGTGTGTAATCTAAATCCTTGTTACACTAGTGCTCGATTAAATAAAGCGCTTTTTGATTGAATGATCAAAACAACAGAGTTGTTCACTTTAATTAATATTTATGGCCAATGTTTGATTCGTGTTGACATTTTTCTATCTTACCAGATGATTTACACATTATAATATACTTTTGCTGGGAACGAGTCAGCTTGAGTACTGCAGGTGAATCATCGGCATGAAGTATTAAAGATAAAAGTAAAAATAGATATCATTTAAAA
Organism: Dreissena rostriformis; assembly: GCA_007657795.1. Classification (NCBI taxonomy): domain Eukaryota; kingdom Metazoa; phylum Mollusca; class Bivalvia; order Myida; family Dreissenidae; genus Dreissena; species Dreissena rostriformis. The sequence continues at coordinate 10,573 of VMBQ01008590.1, forward strand.
TCTATTTTTAGAATTCAGAAAGAAGGGATTGGTATCATATATATTTTAACATGTATTAAGAATGTTGGCATTGACACAATGGTAAAGCAACTAAAGGATGTATGTTTGACCAAGATTCAGCACTCCTTGGATAAGTTACAGAATGTTGGTGACAGAATCCCGAATGTCTACAAGGAAGTGCTTCTGGAGAGGCTGGCATGGCACGAGTTGTTCACAGAGAACTATATACCTCATATTGCTAAAATCTTATTTTCGCCCTCATTGACGAAAGTGAATTTCTATAAATGTGAACAGATTGATGATCGAGTTTTGTCACTTCTTGGATCCACTGGATGTAAATTAGAATCCATCAAAGTGAATGCATGTACTTCAATAACAGGTAAGACAAGATCACATGTTTGCAATTGTCAATGATATAAATTATTATGCTACTTAAACTGTTAAATATTTAAAGTTCAGATGCCTTCAGACAACAGGCCTTTTCCTAGCGCATCTAGAGTAACATGGGCTTGTATCGGACACCCTCAGGAACATTGCCGTGTTTTGTAGTGACGTCACGGTTGATTTCGGATAGCTTTTGTTTTTATCGTTAAACCATCATTGTCAGAGAAAGTACAATAACTTGTCCGATAATAACCGAGGCATTCAACGAACCATTTACGTTAAAAAATGTGTTGGTGCACTAGGGGTGGATCGGACACTTCCAGGCTTGTATCGGACATCAAAAAGGGGTTTATCGGACGACTATTTTTTCAAGGGGTGATCCATTCTGTAGCAAGGGACTCCTCCGTCCAACGTTCAATTTGTTCAGTTGGTATGTCCACTTTGTACCGAAAGAAATTAGACACATTGAAAGCATTTACAGATTTACGTGTCTTGCTTTTACGACGACCACAGGTGGGACGTCCGACCCAGCCGCATTGATACAGGCCGTTACTGTGATGGACTCGCGCAAGTTCCCTCAGAAGAGAAACAAGATAGAAAGTACTGAGAAGGTCTTAAAAAGAGTTGTTTAAATGCACCCGACCCTTCCGATAAAACATGCGGACCATAACAACTTTTCGTAAATATCTAGGTTGGTCAATTTATAATATGTGTCCGATAAACCCCGGCGACAAAACTTCAATACAGTTACACCAGAGGATATTCGGACACTTTACTTTTTCAATATTTATGACGATTTATCCAATTTTCTTTACTATAACAATATTTAATTCGGTTCGAAAAACAATAAAACACACCACAAGTTAAATACACTTTATATGCAATTCATCATAATGACTTAAAAGATGTCTTTAAACTTGACTTTTTGAATTTCGCGCGACGTTTTTTGATCAGGTCACGGAAGGGATGCCACTCTCAGAATATTAATCTCTTCCAATCAAAATTGTTGATACATATTGTAAACCAATCAAATAACCATTTACAAATCACAAATATTGTTTTGTCAATGAGGTAAACACATACCGATAGAGTATAGTACAGCCGATCGAAACTTGTATTTAAGCTTTTCTTGCGTCGTCCGAAAAACCCCATGTGTCCGATATAGCCCAGGGTTACTCTACTGGTCCATTAAACAGACCCATTCCCAAAGCAAAATGGTAAAAAAAAATCCCTATTTGAAAAAAATATCCCAATTAAATTATTTTTTTAAAGAAGTGTCCTTTGATTATTATACCTCAGTTTATTTCAGTTATTACTTATATCTTGTTCTCATAATTTGAATTATTATAAAGAGTTAAAGAATTAGTTTTTCACAAATCAGTGGACTTCTCGCGCGAAAAATCCCAAAATTGCATTTCCCCAAAATAGACTGGAAAAGGCCTGGAAAATGCATGATGTACTGGTAAGGTTACAATGCACCGCACCACATGCTATTCTCAAACAAAAGTCCCTTTTTAAAATTAAAATAAGATAAAATATTTGAAGGAAACATTATTCAATAGAACATGTACCATCTGTACCGACATGATTTGCAATGCAACAAGGCACATTTATTAGGAAAAAAACTGTATATAAGTCTCATTTCTGACATATTTATCCAAAGTTACCCGACTATCCATACTCATATCGCCAGATTTATGTTTGTACATACTTGTGTGCAGGCCTTTATAATATTTGAAATTCATTTTTGTCTTTTGAATGTTGGAATTATGATTTTAAATGCTGACTATAATTGACATTTTAGGTTTAGTAAAAACATAGGTTAATATCTTTTGGTATTCATCATTTTTAGTGCCTGACAGTGTGTTTTTATCCCCACGCTTTTTGAAAAAAAAAGTCCTGGCCACTATCATCTCCTACACTATTAGCACTAGAACCTTGAAACTTACTCACATGGTAGCTATGAGCATACCCTGCACCATTTGGAATTTTGATCTGACCCCTGGGTCAAAAGTTATGGGGGTTGGGGTGGGGCCGGGTCAGAGATTTTCACTCATTTTTTGAGGTTATTTTACATTAACTTCTTCATTTCTACACCGATTCACTTCAAATTGATACTGGACCTCTCTTATGACAATTCGGTCAATCTCAACCATGCATGGGGGCCAACCCTGGGGCTCACCGCCCACATAGACCACACCCACCCAAAATTGCCTTTTACTATAATTTCTTCATTTCTACACGGATTCACTTCAAATTGATACTGAACTTCTCTTATGACAATACGGTCAACCTCAACTATGCATGGCCCCATTACCAACCCTGGGGCGCCCTGCCCACATAGACCACACCCACCCAAAATTNGTATAGTACAGCCGATCGAAACTTGTATTTAAGCTTTTCTTGCGTCGTCCGAAAAACCCCATGTGTCCGATATAGCCCAGGGTTACTCTACTGGTCCATTAAACAGACCCATTCCCAAAGCAAAATGGTAAAAAAAAATCCCTATTTGAAAAAAATATCCCAATTAAATTATTTTTTTAAAGAAGTGTCCTTTGATTATTATACCTCAGTTTATTTCAGTTATTACTTATATCTTGTTCTCATAATTTGAATTATTATAAAGAGTTAAAGAATTAGTTTTTCACAAATCAGTGGACTTCTCGCGCGAAAAATCCCAAAATTGCATTTCCCCAAAATAGACTGGAAAAGGCCTGGAAAATGCATGATGTACTGGTAAGGTTACAATGCACCGCACCACATGCTATTCTCAAACAAGAGTCCCTTTTTAAAATTAAAATAAGATAAAATATTTGAAGGAAACATTATTCAATAGAACATGTACCATCTGTACCGACATGATTTGCAATGCAACAAGGCACATTTATTAGGAAAAAAACTGTATATAAGTCTCATTTCTGACATATTTATCCAAAGTTACCCGACTATCCATACTCATATCGCCAGATTTATGTTTGTACATACTTGTGTGCAGGCCTTTATAATATTTGAAATTCATTTTTGTCTTTTGAATGTTGGAATTATGATTTTAAATGCTGACTATAATTGACATTTTAGGTTTAGTAAAAACATAGGTTAATATCTTTTGGTATTCATCATTTTTAGTGCCTGACAGTGTGTTTTTATCCCCACGCTTTTTGAAAAAAAAAGTCCTGGCCACTATCATCTCCTACACTATTAGCACTAGAACCTTGAAACTTACTCACATGGTAGCTATGAGCATACCCTGCACCATTTGGAATTTTGATCTGACCCCTGGGTCAAAAGTTATGGGGGTTGGGGTGGGGCCGGGTCAGAGATTTTCACTCATTTTTTGAGGTTATTTTACATTAACTTCTTCATTTCTACACCGATTCACTTCAAATTGATACTGGACCTCTCTTATGACAATTCGGTCAATCTCAACCATGCATGGGGGCCAACCCTGGGGCTCACCGCCCACATAGACCACACCCACCCAAAATTGCCTTTTACTATAATTTCTTCATTTCTACACGGATTCACTTCAAATTGATACTGAACTTCTCTTATGACAATACGGTCAACCTCAACTATGCATGGCCCCATTACCAACCCTGGGGCGCCCTGCCCACATAGACCACACCCACCCAAAATTGCCGTTTACTATAATTTCTTCATTTCTACACCGATTCACTTCAAATTGATACTGAACCTCTCTTATGACAATACGGTCAATCTCAACTATGCAAGGCCCCATTCGGGGCCAAACATTTGGCGTGGGGATACGCGTCAGCCTCTGCCGCGCCATTTCTTATTTAATTTTATTTTAGATGTTGGTATTCATCATCTTACAAGGTCCCAAGACAGACTGGTTTTGATTTTACTGAAGAAACTCAGATCGCTTACTGACCATGCTCTCAAGTTCATCTCATCTGATAAACTTCAGTATGTGGGATTCATAGGTTGTCCTGAGATTACATTTTCAGGTATGTAAAATCTACTTTATTTGTTATATTATCTGGATATAAATGCAGTTGTGTATTTCATCATGTTCATATCTAACAAGGTAGTCCTATTTATTGTATCAAATAGTTATAAGCAGAAGAATAGAAATCACAAAGGTCCCATACAATTTATGCTGTCAGTGTGCTCATAGATTTCAGAGAAAAGTCATTTTAACAAAATCTACTCAAAGAACAAGTGTGGGCTTCTCAGATTTTAAATAATAACCCAGAATACAAGTCAATTAAATATGTTACAATTAATAGTAATCCACATGTATTGTGATGTTTGCTTTTTTTTTTGGTGTTTGTTTAGCTCAGCTCAGTCCTGAGTACATGTACATATTTCTCATGGGGAGCTTTAAGGATTCTGTGCTGTCCATCTTCAGTCAGTCTGTGCATAAATAAATTAAATTATAATTTATTTTTTTCTTCTAACAGCTTCTCCTCCTGAACCTCGATGCAGATTCTAATACTCTTCCAAGGGATATTCCTTGGAACTCTTCCAAGGGATATTCCTTGGAACTCTTCCAAGGGATATTCCTTGGATGACCTTCTTTCAGAGTTGTTCAAATTGTTCCAGTACATTGCATATAAAGGTCAGCAGAGATACAAATAGATCAGCGCTTTAATATTTTGTGTGTTACATTCATTGTATAGTGGTCCTCTACTAAGTTTGCTCAAGTCGTGTCCCTGGGATTTAAATTGGCAACGCCTCAGGGGTTAAATTATTTATATAGACTTATATATCAAAATGACTTTAAAAATCTTCTCGACATGGCTCAGAGATGTCATATTGGATGTTTTACATTGTATGGTGGGCCATCACCAAGTTTTTCAAAATCATGACCTGGGGTTAAAATTAGACCAGTCATGAGGCTTACTTGTTAACCTTATATGTATATAGTGAAAACTTAAAAAACCTCTGAAACTGCAAGGTTTGGTGTTTGGCATGAGGAATCATATGGTCGTTCTGTACCAATTTTATTCAACACATGCCCTTGGGGTCAAAACTGGCCCGTGTAGGGGGTTAATTGTGACACTAATATATATATATATATATAAAGCTTTATAAAACCCCAAGATACAGAGGTTTGGTATCTGGCATGTACCATCCTATGGTATTCTCTCCCAAGTTTGTTCAAATCATTTTCCTGGGTTAAAAAATTGGCCTCAGCCTGGGGTACCTTGTTTTAATGATATCTCTGCCAAGTCTAAACAAGTGGTCCGTTGAAAAACATGGCCACCAGGGGGATTCAGTTTCCTTATATGGCTATATATGCAACAATGTGAACACTCTGGAAGTCACATTTCTTTGTCTAATCTTCTTGAAATTTGCACAGAATATTAATTTGTTCAAATGATATATCGGCCAAGTTCGAAGATGGTCTTGGAAACATCACAAACGCTGCTCAAACAGTTCAGTTTTCAGAAGTCTCAGGTAAGCAACCTAGGGCCTATGGCCCTCTTGATTTAACAAAATAAATAATTATCAAACATTCCTCACATGTTAACAATGCTTGACTCTGTTACAGGTGTGGAACATTTAGCGACTGCAAATAAATATATTAAAGAGCTGCATCTTTATGGCTTATCAGCAAAAGTGAAAACATCAACAAGCCATTTTATGAACATATGTAGGCTACTGGGTCCAAATTTGGTGAGCATAATAAAATACATTCATAACCTGACAATTAAAATATAGGTCTATAAGGAATATACTAACTGACAAGGTGTAATCTAAAGCTTTTCATGTTTTAAAAGTTTTATATGTCACCATCTGCATGCTTTAACCTAGTTCTACAACTGAATTTGTAAGTAAGATTCTTGAAGGAAGTGTCAGCTTGATCATCAGTGAATATTTGCTTCCTTATAACTGTGAAGAAAGGAGAGAAAAAGTAAACGTTGAAGATGAAACAAAATCATGTGTGCCAGTTATCTCATTTTACTTCTGTTCTTTTCATAAACCTAATTCATTGACTTGAAACCCAATCATACTTGTATGTTTTTTGTACCTTTAGGAAGTGCTGGACATAAAGTTATATCAACTGTCAGATGAATGCCTGGTCTCTATGGCAACACATTGTCCTAATCTCAGGCAGTAAGTACATATACGGCCCTCATACATAAGCAGTAAGTACATATACGGCCCTCAAACAGTAAGAACATATACTGCCCTCATACAGTAAGTACATATACTGCCCTCATACAGTAAGTACATATACGGCCCTCATACAGTAAGTTCATATACGGCCCTCATACAGGAAGTACATATACGGCCCTCATACAGTAAGTACATATACTGCCCTCATACAGTAAGTACATATACGGCCCTCAAACAGTAAGTACATATACTGCCCTCATACAGTAAGTACATATACGGCCCTCATACAGTAAGTACATATACGGCCCTCATACAGGAAGTACATATACGGCCCTCAGGCAGTAAGTACATATACGGCCCTCATACATAAGCATGCGCACTTCAAATAATGTTTTGTTTACATTGAAGATGACGAACCCTGGATGTTTCAGTAAATTTTTCATAAAATGTTTTGTATAATTATTAAAAAAAAAACTATATTTTGTCCGAGAAGTACTTGCTTACCAGTAGCACAAATAGTCTACAGAGAAAGATCAATTAATTCTTAACTTTTCTGCCATTCAAACGATAATAAGTGAACTGGACATTATGTGTTACCCAGGCCATTGGTCTGTGCATGGTCCTGTCCTTCTAAAACATTATGTATGACTTAAGTCCTTTAGTCCCAATACACTGAGGTGTTCTTGTCCAAAATTCTTGTTCAACTATTACTTTATGTAGCCAATAACCTGAGGAATATAGCTAGAGTTTCTAATTTACAGTCAGGTGCAGTAAGAGTCATAGAATGTGCATAGTATACGCTTCACCTTGTAATCACTTTTGTTTAATTTTGCAGTTTTCAATTTAAACAAATTGCTTAGACAATTTATATAACATTTTTGGCATGAGGGAAAATGGTACTCTGAATACTTGTGATGAACAGTAGTTATATGACCGTGTTCACAAATTGTTAACCCTTTGAGTGCTGGAACCGGATTTTGAAGGCCCTTGCAAACAGTTTGGATCCAGATGAGACGCCACAGAACGTGGCATCTCATCAGGATCCAAACTGTTTGCTATTCTGATCGTATTCTTTGAAAAAAGAATCTAAGAAAATGCTAATTTTAGAAATGAGCAGACAACATTTTAGCAGACGACAAATTTCCCAGCATGCAAAGGGTTAATGCTTGTGTCTCTCAATGTATAAGTTATATTTGTATTTATAGCATTTGGTATACTAAGGGTATTCATGGAACAAGAAACTACCTAACTCATTGAATGTAAAGTAAACAGTCATGTTTTTCTAAATATGATTAATTAAGCCTCCCTCTGAGAAAACAGGGCTTAATGCATGGGAAAAAGTGTAGTCCCAGATAAGCCTGTGCAGTCTGCATAGGCTAATCAGGGACAACACATTTCTCCAGCATGGATTTTTGTTATAAAGGAAGTGTCTTCTAAATGGCAATCCAGTCCTTGCAGAAAGTGTAGTTCCTGATATTAGCCTGTATGGACTGCACAGGCTAACCCTTTGAGCGCTGGAACCGGATTTTGAAGGCCTTTGCAAACAGTTTGGATCCAGATGAGACGCCACAGAACGTGGCGTCTCATCAGGATCCAAACTGTTTGCTATTTGGATAGTGCTAAATGCTAATTTTACAAATTCAGCAGACGACATTTTAGCAGACGACAAATTTCCCAGCATGCAAAGGGTTAATCTGTGACAAAACTGAACCTACATTCATTAAGCCCCATTTTCCCAGAGTGAGGAAAATATGTTTATATGTATAATGTTTTTTTTTACTCTGCATCTGTAGATTGAATCTTCATGGGAATCCAAGAATGTCAGGAGAGGCCTTAACAAAGGTATATAGCTTGTATAACATTGAGGTTTAGTTTAAAATGGTAAAAATACATGGAGGAAATGTTGTTTGCTTTTGTGGTTATACTGTAAAATATTTGTCTGGTAAAGTGAGCATAAAAAATATTTTACTAAAGTGCTTGCATGAGTAAAACTGTGCAGATTTTATCACTTTACTCAGAATAGTTATCACGGTTTAACCCAGTAAGCAAACAAATTTCCTTTTTATTTAATGCTCTTGATAATGCTTTTAATGTTAGAGCTATGAAAGGGACTGTAAACCACGAAGGACGAAAAAAGAAAAGTTCTAAAATACCATATTTTTTTACAATTATTAGTTTATATTGATTAAAATATCACGACTGGTATATCTGTGCTTTTTTTTTTTTCTATGTAAACACTGCAACAGTATGAATGGTGTTTTCATAACAAGTATAAAATTAAAAGTAGTGCTATATTAGTACAAGCATCATCCTAACCTACTTATCTTCTATATTAGACTCATTTCAGCAGTTTATTTTATGTCCGTATTTGTAATTGTGTCTGTCTACCCCTTGGTAAGTATATGTCGTATTTGCCTAAAAAGTAAGTTCCGGTACATCTCTTTATGCAGAACTTTCATGTCAGCATGTGATATAATACCATATTAAAATCAAACCCTTCTTTTTTGTATACCGAGATCAACATTGGTTGAAAAAGCCAACAAAGACATGACAAAATATCATGTCATCAGTAGCAGAACCACACCATTTGTTATGTTCTGGTCTCCATCTACTTCCAGGTCTGTATCGGTTGTAACAGCCTTCAAAACCTGGACCTCTCCTTCTGCACGCGGCTCCGTGAGAGTCCAGACAATCAGTCCCTATGGACTCTGCCCACGTCCCTCACGGAGCTGTCACTCACAGGCGTGCAACTGACAGACGAGGAGATCTTCGTGGAGTGCCTGCAGCGGCTCAGGAAACTCCGGGTAGTGACACTTTGTGGAGTGTCAGCCTTGAACGATGACACGCTCTCCAAGGTGTGAAGTTGAGTTGTCAGATAGAGAGAATGTTGATTTATTGTTAAACAAATTTTGATATTAACATTTTGAACACAATGATAAATATTAAGATTAAATTTCTGTGTTTTTGATAGCTATTCATTGTTATAGAATAATTGTTTTCACAATGTTTAAATCCCCTGCTGAAAAGCAAGCAGAGGATTATTGGAACGCACTTTATCCGTCAGTCAGTGAGTAAGTCTGTCCGTAATACTTTTGTGTAAGCTCCATATCTTCTACGCCCTTTTACCAATTTTCATGCAACTTGCTTCAAATGTTATGGTCATTAAGGAGATGTGCAGAAAGTATAAGTCAGTCATGCCAGCTCAAGGTCAAAATCAATGTCATTCTTCAAGGTAAAAAATTTGAGCTTCTATTTTAAGGTCTGGTCCATAACTCCTAAACCTATTAAAAGATTTTCATGCAACGTGTCTATAATGGAAGGTCATTGAGACGATGTGCAAAAGGGATTAGTCAGTGATGTCAACTCTAGGTCAAGGTCACAATAGAAGGTCAAAAAAGTCCCAAATGTTGCATCCGCTCCCTATCTCTTAACAGTTGTCTCTTGTTGAATTAGACTTCCTGGTTGAATGTTAATTTCATGCATCTTTGAATGACCCTTTTGGCAATTAAGTAAATAAATAATCAAATAATATTGTGAAATATTGTCATATTTTCCATAATTTTGTATATATATATAAATATATGAAAATTATAAGCATTATAAATCCCTGGGAAGTTGAAAAAGTTATATTTATGCTATTCCTATATTCCTAAAAACTGTTACAGAAGTCTAATCCAACAACCAATTGGTCAAGTTGGTTAACAAGACTATACATTGGTCTTTCCTTGAAGATATTAAAAAAATCCATTTACCCAAATTAATGGTTTGTATTTCCACTTTTAATCTTCATTTTCTGTTCCACAACAGATTCTTCAAAGCGTTGGACATACGCTTTCTCATCTCAATATTGGCGGCTATGTGCCTGGTGTGCTGTCTGATGCCAGCCTGGAGGCCGTGTGCAAGTACTGCCTGAATCTTGAAGAGCTCCACCTGAGCCTGATCAGCAACATGACCGGGGTGGGGTTACTGCCCCTTGTACGAGACCCAGTCAGAGCCAGCAAGCTGCGCACATTGTCTCTCAGTACGAAGAAGGTATTGTTATGGGTGCTTGTTTTGTTGACATTTTAAATTGGTTGTTTGTTTGTTTAAATGTTTATGGAGTTTAGATCTATAGTGCAAAAAGATTCTACTGTGTACATTTTTTTTCAATGAAAAACAAAGAAGAGGGAAAGCTCAGCTAACACAATATTTCAATTAAATTTGTGGACATAAGTGTGTCTGTCAATTGGGATTCTGGCACATACAATTTTAAATGGATAGAACCAGGCCTGCACAAACAGAAACACAGACCCACGGCCATTGGGAAATATATGAAGATACTTATATTGTCGGCGTTTGCATCATCCAAATTTGCTTGTCAGGCGAACATCTCTTATTATATTAAAGCTGTCACATGAACATTCATAGGAAGATATATTACTTTATGTAGATGTGCAGTTCACAAGAAATGTAAGTCAGCATCTGAAATTGAATTTATTTGTTTTGTCTATTGTCGTAACAAATGTTTGTCCAAACAGAACTCTAATAGTTTGAAAGCTATCAACTTCAAAGATATATAGATGCTTTTACTAAAAAGACTAAATAGTTGTGATATTCTCAAATCATTGAACTGTGAAGAGCAAACATTAAATATTAAAATGTTGCCTTCACTTTGATTTTGAACCCACCTCTTTGTCAGCAAAGTCGAATGCTGTGCCACTAGACCATTTGGGCTTTAAAAATGTACACCTTAGAGACTTACCCCAGAATGTGCTAGTTTTTGGAAAATCCTCTTGTCCTTGGATCTGATCTAGCTGACCATGCTGATCTAATTAAAATCCTTCAAAACTCACGTTCAAGATTTGTGTCGTAATCTGAGAAAACTGGGCATAATGCTTGTGCGTAAATTGTCATCCCAGATTAGCCTGTGCAGTCCACACAGGCTAATCAGGGATGACCATTTCCGTTTTTATGGAATTTTTCGTTTAAATGATGGCTTTTCTTAGCGAAAATCCAGTTTAGGCGGAAAGTGTTGTCCCTGATTAGCCTGTGCAGACTAATCCAGTTTAGGCGAAAAGTGTCGTCCCTGATTAGCCCGTGCGGACTGCACAGGCTTATCTGGGATGACACTTAACACACAAGCATTATGCCGGGTTTTCTCAGAACGCAACACATTTATAAATCTGAGTGAAACTACCATTGGTAGATAAAACTTTTTTGTACTCACAAATGAGATTGGGTTTTTAAAAAGTGTTTAGATTGGGATAACATCTATAGGAAACTCTGTGTAAGTAATTATCGATACAAATGCATTACTATTTATCAATTTTGATTCATGATTATCAATAAACAAAACAATTTTTTTATATGTTTTACTTAGTCATGCGTTTAATTGTGTTTTCCTCAATTAAATGTATACAATCTTTTTATTTAATGACTTTTTGTTATATTAAAAATATACTTAAGCTTTCATTTGAGCGGCGTGATGCGCAAATGAGTTTCATGCCATATAAGGCCAGCGTAGCTCCGGACCAGGCCTACACTGTCTTCTATAAGGTCTCTTAAGTGGGAAAAGTAGCTCCTGACCAAAAATTCTGACTGCTCGACTGCTGGTCTGAAGCTTTGCTGGCCACATATGGCATAAAACCCATTTTCCCATGACGCAGGTAATTTGTGAGCTTGCTTGATAATTGTGGCACTAGTATAAGAGTGGGTCATGAACAAGGTCACTGAACAACTGTCAAGATTGTAATTGTGTAATAGAGATGGTGTCCGCCTTGTGACCCTGGGTCACAGTTCACCAACCCAACTTACACTTAAGAATTAAGAATAGATTAAGACTCAAGAAAAAATATGTGTTCACTGTTTCAATTTATATAAGCTTAACATGTTGCTTATGTCATACATAAATTGTTCATAATGAAGTATTTTGTTGTTAGAGGTGTTGATTTTTTTTTCATTTTTAGACTTAAGTCTCAGAATTGGTTGTTGAATATGGGCCCAGAAGGCAGTATTCTGAGGACCCCTTTTCAAAGACATCTTCCAAGGATCTTCCCTGTTTACAGACTAGAGAGTTTCTCTATAAGCCCAACACTTTCTATATAATAGAGCTCAATGAACTAAGTTTACCTGAATCTAAGTGTCATGATACTATTTCAGTTGTCCATGGAAGTTCTGGCAGAAGTGGTAACACACAGCCATAATCTGGAGAGTATAGACCTGTCCGGAGTAGTCCTAGTCGACGATGATTTGCTCATACTTATGGCGCACAACTGTAGGAAGTTGAAGACTGTCTGCATTAAAGGTTGCAAAATGGTAAATTGTTTGGCAAAACATGTTATACGTGTATGACCTTTATTTAATAATATATCCTTGTTGTTGCACACATTTGTTCTTAAAAAATAAATTTGTGAAAATTTTACTGTGTGATATGTGCTCTTTGTTATATGGTCCATTTTGGATTAAAATCTTCTTTGTAATCACTTAATAGCCTTTCAGTCACTCTTGAATTTTCATAAGATATTTACAGATTTTACTATTTTTAAGTTTTTTTACAAAATCATGGTGCATAATTTGTAACAGGATGGTTCATTTTATTTAAATATAAACAAAGTAAAAGTTCATTATCATCAGCAGGAGATCGTTTTTATCATAACTTTGAGGTCCTTTATTTACAACAAGTGACCAGTTGCCATAAAGACATTATACACAAAACAAAAACACGAAAGCAAGCTGAATACCCTTTCGGTCATCCATCCACTTGTAGGTGACTGATATCGGTGTATGTGAGCTAGTGCGGTCATGTGACCTCCACTTCCTGTCTGTATCGGGCATCAACAATCTGACCGACCAGAGCATCTTTCTGCTGGCCAACTCGTGCCACAACCTTACCCAGCTCTACATGAATGGGTGCGCCAACATCAGTCCCGTGGCAGTAAGATACTTGAGGGTAAGTAGATGTAAGCTTTATTTCTTTCCCACTGTTGTGTTTGTGGATGATTATTCAATATACTCGTTTTAAGAAATATATGGCTATAAGCTGATGTCTGATAAAAATATAAAAAATGAATTACTAGTGTCTATATGTTGGATAGAAATTTATTCAAAATTTTGTGGCAACACACTTTTTATTCCATGGCCACTTTACATGTGGGCCTATTGGGTCATCGCACATCTTTTATGTCCAAACTATTTTTCAACAATAAACACAGCATACAAACAATACAATGCTTCATTTCAGGACTGCACAATCCCATACCTGTTTGTGACCCACGTGACACCCAACGCCAAGCCGTTCCAGCTCATGGCCAAGAATCTGGACACTGGCATGTTTTGTCGTGTGGATGACATGCATTATGAGACTCAGCCAGTAGAACCTTGCCCTTTGTCATAGGGTGATGACTGGCTTGTTCTGTCGTGTGGATGACATGCATTATGCGACTCAGGCGGTGGAACCATGCCATTTGTCATGAAGGGGTTGATGTTGACTATGCGGACAATCTTGGACTCTAATTCAGGATCTTTTTCTACAGCTAGAGTTGACCAGGCTACTGGACAATCAAACTGACCAATATCATGCAATGACACTTGTTCAGCTTTTTGTCAATTATATGTTTAACATCTCCTAAATGCCCATCAAATTACAAAGCTAACAAGGACTGGTGCACTTTTGGCTAACGTAGAGTGACGGTAGAGGAATAGTGATTCACGCAATATCGTATTTCATTGATTTTTGCCGGTTGTTTTTTGCATATGATTGACATTTATTTATGTTGAATTGTCTATGCTTGTGTACACAAGTATTAAGACCTAAACATCTAGTGGTCATATATGTTGTCATGACTGAATGATAGTCTTATTTATAAGACGTGCGAAGAATGTAGAGATACTTTTTATATGGGCTAAATTCTTTGGAACTCCAAATATTACCCATATAAAAAGTAGCTTAATATTTGAGAGCGTCAACAAGTTGGACTAGATTGAATAATTGTGCCAGTGTACAAGTTTTAAGTTTAAGTGATGATTCGAAATGATGCACAATTTCAACACTTTTGACAATACAATTTGTTGCAAAGGCTGGTATGTTTGTGTGAGAACATTAAACATTAACTATTTCATCAATACACACATTGAAACTTCAGCTGCACAAGCAGATAATAAATCTCATAATAGCATGTGGTCCTTTATAAATGGCAAGGAACCAAATGCCAACCTATATGACACACAACACGTGTAATTGACATGACACACAGACATACAAAAGTGAATACAACTGGGGTCACCACCTTGGAACTATCAATGCAAAGCACTCTGGGTTTTAACCGTTTTAACCCTTTGCATGCTGGGAAATTTGTCGTCTGCTAAAATGTTGTCTGCTGAATTTCTAAAATTAGCATTTTCTTTGATTTTTTTTTCTAAGACCACTATCAGAATAGCAAACAGTTTGGATCCTGATGAGACGCCACGTTCTGTGGCGTCTCATCTGGATCCAAACTGTTTGCAAAAACCTTCAAAATCCGGTTCCAGCACTCAAAGGGTTAATGGTATTTTTCGTTCAATGGAAATTTCTTTTGCAAAATCAAGATAACGTGGAAAAAGCCATCCCTGATTAGCCTGTGCGGACTGCACAGGCTAATCTGGGACAGCACTTAATGTTTGTACAGGCTATACAAAAATGTTCCCTAAAAAAGTAGGGATGGCATCGAATACCTATATCGGTATTCGAATATTTGAAAATCCATTTAATCGAATACTCGAATATTCACATAAAACGGCTGGATTGATTTAACTTCTAATACTCGTGTTTCGTATCCAGTAGGGATATTAAATATTAATTGACACAGAAAAACAATTGAATATACAATTGTTGTGTTGAGAAATAGAAAGAAAATGTAGCTTAATTGTAAAAACAAACTTTGAAAAAGCCTATTTAGGCGAAATATATCAGAAAAGAGTGAAACTTGTTATGTGTTTACTTCCATTGTTTTGTAAGTTATATCCGTTTGCTGAATACGAGGCTGTTTATAAACGTTGCTATCGAATAATTGTATCGCTGTCGTCTAATACTATGACCGATACTGTAATCGGGCACAAATAGAAGGAAAAACATCATGTCATAGAATTTTATTTTTATTTGAAATTTTAAAGTAACGATAGCATGTACGTTAATATAAAGAAACATATCAATAAGGCATGCAAAGTAAACCAAATATTCAAGAACAAATATAAGGAAAAACATCATGTCATAGAATTTCATTTTTATTTGAAAATTTAAAATAACAATATCATGTACGTTTATAAAAAGAAACATATCAATAAGTCATGCAAATGCATTTTAATGTATGTTCAAACTGTAATCACAGAAACTTAATTATTATTCACAAGTCAATTGAAGCCCTAAATTGGCACCTAATTGACAAACAACAGTTCGGGCCCTTTCTTAGAGTGTGTATATTGCATTGCGCAATTTAGGTAATTCACACATTTTAATGGCTGTTTCATACTGTGATCAAGGAAACTTAATTTTTATTCGCCAGTCAATTGAAGCCTTAATTGACACTCCATTGACAAACAACAGTTCGGGGCCTTTCTTAGAGTGTGTATATTGCATTGCGCAATCAACGCTGATACAGGCCGCGTTATCAGTTTGACACAAAGAACGTCACATCAAACATGTTAATCCCAAATGATTTCGGGTGCCAATTAGTAAGCGGCTCGCAGGTCATTAAATATTAGGGCAATTACGTTTGAAAATAATAAAAAAAAAAATGCGAATATGCGAATATCAATTCTGTTATTCGAATACTGACCATTCAATCGAATAATTTTGCCATCACTACTTAAAAAGTGTGATAATTTATTATTATAACTGTATATAAACAGGCAACTACAGGTGTTTATAGATTTCTAATCACTTTTGTTATAATTGTTATCAAAATATTAAAATAAATCAGCATTTGTGCTTCCAAAACTTGTCAGGAATTGATAGAGCAAATGAATTATTACTAAATATCTATTTATGCGAAGTCTGCATAAACTCAACTGTGAAACAAAAGTCTGCAAAAAATCACCAACCTCATGTTCTTTCAGCCTGCGCTTAGCCTCTTTTTCACTGGTTGCTACAACAACGGCTACGTCCAGGTCTCGTTCCCGTGCGTCCAACCAGCTGAGAACGTCTGCGAGGTCTTGAAGGAATGACTTGACCGTGTCCAACATGCCCTTGAGCTCCTGTTGGCGATCTAGCAGACGCTCTTCAAGCATCTCGTAACGCTGATTCATGTCCACAAGATCCTGCTGGGTCTCTGAGAGGTCTGCTAGATTGATGGGAATAAAATGNTTTATCTGAATATATAGTGCAATATTGTGACAAAAAAAAATTTGGGGAGCATCACCCGTCTCCGACGGTTTCTTGTTTTTAAATCATTTTCCGCTAAGATGGTTTGCAGACCTAGCTAAAAATTGCCCAATTATGTTAATTAATGTAAATTAATAAGTAAAACGTTGAAAATCAGGTTTCTGGTATTACAATGTTTCTTGTATTACATGTACAAGTCAAAGCTAGGCTTTCATGATTTCGTTTCTGTGTCTCTGAATAACATTTACCTCCTGACCATTCTACACACTCGCCTATTGTTGTCTTGCCAATTTGCTCAAATAGCTTATGAAATGTTTATTTTTAAAAAGCATCTAAACACTTATGTTCTTCTTAAATTGTTTAAGGCATTCACTCTGAATTTATAGAACTCCATCCTCATGTGCAGCAATCCATACACTTCTCTGTTTTCTATTGGCACAGTTATATCCCTTTTCACTTAGTCTTCAAAATATTGGTTTGGACATGTAATGTCAAAACAACTTAGGGATTCGCTTAAAACTTTGCATGCGCAAAGGATTTCGAAAACATTCTTTTACAAATATTTCTCATTTAATTGGTTCTGGATATAAATGCTTTAAATTATTTTGATTTTAAAGAAGTAATCAGCACCACCACAGGGCAGAAAAATCGCAGATGATTACTGAGTTTTCTGCTTATTAATAAGGCGCATTGATCAACGGTCTGTATAAAACATAGTGGGATGAATAAGATGCAAATTTCTTGGGCTATAGTTGCGTGTTATCTGCGTTATTGTTGTTTGGATATGACGCAAAGGTGACAAAATAGGTTTTAATTCAGACACAGCATACGCCATGCAGACAGTTCGCGAAGTAAGCTCGCACAATTTTGCATGTTCTTCAGCAGATATGAAAAATGAATTTAATTATTAAAACTGCAACAGTTCTGCGAATGCTTGAGACATTCGCATCACACATATTCAACTCATAGGCAAACGCAATACATTTGGCATATACATGTTAACACACACATATAACACATACAATTGTATGCGGGGAATATTTATGTCTCCGGTATATTCATCAATGGTCTGATATGTTTATGATGAAATTGCAGACTTGCTAATGTATGTTAGCATATGCAATGATCTAAATGACAACTGAAGCCTCTACAGAAAATATACTAAAAATATACATTTGTTAAAGAGGAAGAAAGTACCAGAGAAAGAAATATTGGCTATGAGAGAGATATATTGATGAACGATTTTTTTTTTGTCTTTATAACATTTTCAACAAACTTTGAAAACTTTGCAACACCTGTGAATATGTTGCGAAACCCAGATACAGTTGGACTTTCGTGCAATTATTTGTTGCAAACTGTCACAGCCAAGTGAGAAAGGATCGCAGCCAAGTGAGTAAGGATCATAGCCAAGTGAGTAAGAATCATAGCCAAGTGAGTTAGAATCATAGCCAAGTGAGCAACAATCATAGCCAAGTGAGCAACAATCATAGCCAAGTGAGTTATAATCATAGCTAAGTGAGTAAGGATCACAGCCAAGTGAGTAAGGATCACAGCCAAGTGAGTAAAGATCACAGCCAAGCGAGTAAGAATCATAGCCAAGTGAGTAAGGATCATAACCAAGTTAGTAAGAATCATAGCCAAGTGAGTAAGGATCATAGCCAAGTGAATGAGGATCATAGCCAAGTGAGCAAGAATCATAGCCAAGTTATAAAAGATCATAGCCAACTGAGTAAGAATGATAGCCAAGTGAGTAAGAATCATAGCAAAGTGAGTAACGATCATAGTCAAGTGAGTACGAATCATAGCCAAGTGAGTAGGAATCATAGTCAAGTGAGTAACAATCATAGCCAAGTGAGTAACAATCATAGCCAAGTGAGCAATAAGCATAGCCAAGTGAGTTATAATCATAGCCAAGTGAGTAAGGATCACAGCAAAGTGAGTAAGAATCATAGCCAAGTGAGTAAGGATCACAGCCAAGTGAGTAAGAGTCATAGCCAAGTGATTAAGAATCATAGCTAAGTGAGTAAGAATCATAGCCAAGTGAGTTAAAATCATAGCTCAGTGAGTAAGAATCATAGCCAAGTGAGTAAGAATCATAGCCAAGTGAGTTACAACCATAGCCAAGTGATAAACAGTCATAGCCAAGTGAGTAAGAATCATATCCAAGTGAGTAACAAGTATGGCCAAGTGAGTTTAAATCTTAGCCATGTGAGTAAGAATCGTAGCCAATTGAGTAACAATCACAGCCAAGAATAACAATCGGAGCCAAATGAGTAACAATCAGAGCCAAGATAGTGACAATAATAGCCAAGTGAGTTACAATCATAGCCATGTGAGAAACAATCATAGCCAAGTGAGTAACAATCATAGCCTAGTGAGTAACAATCATAGCCTACTGATAAACAATCATAGCCAAGTGATTAAGAATCATAGCCAAGTGAGTGAGTTGGAATCATAGACAAGTGAGTAACAATCATAGCCAAGTGAATAAGGATCTTAGCCAAGTTAGTAACAATCATAGCCAAGTGAGTAAGAAACATTGCCAAGTGAATAAGGATCATAGCCATTGAGTAAGAATCATAGCCTAGTGAGTAAGAATGATAGCTAAATGAGTTAGAATCAAAGCCAAGTGAATGAGGACCATAGCCAAATTAGTAGAAATCATAGTTCAGTGAGTACCATTCACAGCAAAGTGAGTAACATTCATATCCAAGTGAGTAAGAAACAAAGCAAAGTGAGTAAGAATCATAGCCAAGTGAGTAAGATCATAGCCCACTGAGTAAGAATCATAGCAAAGTGAGTAAGAATCATAGCAAAGTGAGTAACGACCACAGCCAAGTGAGTAAGAATCATAGCCAAGTGAATAGGAATCATAGTCAAGTGAGTAACAATCATAGCCAAGTGATTAACAATCATAGCTAAATGAGCAACAATCATAGCCAAGTGAGTTATAATCATAGCCAAGTGAGTAAGGATCACAACCAAGTGAGTAAGAATCATAGCCAAGTGAGTAAGGATCACAACCAAATGAGTGTAAATCATTGCCAAGTGATTAAGAATCATAGGAACGTGAGTAGGAATCATAGCCAAGTGAGTACTAATTATAGTCAAGTGAGTAAGAATCATAGCCAAGTGAATAGGAATCATAGTCAAGTGAGTAACAATCATAGCCAAGTGATTAACAATCATAGCCAAGTGAGCAACAATCATAGCCAAGTGAGTTATAATCATAGCCAAGTGCGTAAGGATCAGAGCCAAGTGAGTAAGAATCATAGCCAAGTGAGTAAGGATCACAGCCAAATGAGTAAGAATCATTGCCAAGTGATTAAGAATCATAGGAACGTGAGTAGGGATCATAGCCAAGTGAGTACGAATCATAGTCAAGTGATTAAGAACCATAGCGAAATGAGTAAGAAACTTAGCCTAGTGAATAAGGATCAAAGCCAACTCAGTATGAATCATAGCTAAGTTGGTGAGAGTCATAGCCAAGTGAGTAATAATCATAGCCAAGTGAATAAGGATCATAGCCAAGTGAGTAACAATCATAGCCAAGCGAGTAAGAAACATTGCCAAGTGAATAAGGATCATAGCCATTGAGTAAGAATCATAGCCTTGTGAGTAAGAATGATAGCCAAATGAGTTAGAATCAAAGCCAAGTGAATGAGGACCATAGCGAAGTTAGTAGCAATCATAGTTCAGTGATTACCATTCACAGCAAAGTGAGTAACATTCATATCCAAGTGAGTAAGAAACAAAGCCAAGTGCGTAAGAATCCTGTCCAAGTGAGTAAGAATCGTAGCCAAGTGAGTAAAAATCATAGCCAAGTGAATAAGAATCATAGCCAAGTGAGTAACAGTCGTAGCTCAGTGAGTAACAATCATAGCCAAGTGAGTAACACTCATAGCCAAGTGAATAACAATCATAGCCAAGTGAGTAAGAATCAAAGCCTAGTGAGTAAGAATCATAGCCAAGTGAGTAAGGATCATAGCCAAGTGAGTAAGAATCATAGCCAAGTTAGTAAGAATCATAGCCAAGTGAGTAAGGATCAGTGCCAAATGAGTAAGAATCATTGCCAAGTGATTAAGTGTCATAGCCAAGTGAGCAACAATCCTAGCCAAGTGAGTTAGAATCGTAGCATAGTGAGTAAAAATCATAGCCAAGTGAGTAACAAGTATAGCCAAGTGAATTGGAATCATAGCCAAGTGAGTAACAATCATAACCATGTGAGTAAGAATAATCATAGGTACGTGAGTAGGAATCGTAGCCAAGTGAGTAAGAATCGATGTCATGTGAGTAAGAATCCTAGCCAAGTGAGTTAGGATCATAGCCAAGTGAGTAAGAATCATAGCCAAGTGAGTTAGAATCATAGCCAAGCGAATAAGGATCATAGCCATATGAGTTACAATCATAGCCAAGTGAGTCAAAATCATAGCCTAGTGAGCAACAATCATAGCCACGTGAGCGAGGATCATGAGCAAGTAAGTATGAATAATAGCAAAGTGAGTAAGAAACATAGCCAAGTGAGTAAAAAAAATCATAGCCGAGTGAGTTAAAAGTATAGCCAATTGATTAGGAATCATAGCTAAGTGAGTAAGAATCACAGCCATGTGAGTAAGAATCATAGCCAGTGAGTAAGGATCATAGCCAAGTGAGAAAGAATCATAGACAAGTGAATAAGAATCATAGACACGTGAGTAAGAATCAAAGCCAAGTAAGTTAGAATCATAGCAAAGTGAGTAAGAATCATAGCCAAGTGAGTACGAATCATAGCCAAGTGAGTAAGAATCATAGCCAAGTGAATAAGAATCATAACCAAGTGAGTAAGAATGTTCACTGATTTTCGCATGTTACTCTGAATGATGGAAACATCAATGGTCACAATTATAACTCGAACAAATAATAACGGTGCGGAGATCTATGCCCCATGCTTAAATGTCAATGATACAGGGCTAAATACAGTTCTATCTTGCGTTTTTTATAACTTGCACAGACCATCAACATATAGAGAAGTCACGCGTAAAATGCAATGTCCCAAGCTCAAATGTCAATGACACAAATTTAAAATATGACAATTCGGTTATAAAAAGGTTATCCTTTAATTATTGTCGGCTTTTTGCGCGATGTCAATGGCGAAGTTATGTCTGCATTGAGGAACTGATATTGAGTTTTATCAGAAGTCGCTAAATTATTTACTAGTTTTCATACTTTCTATGCCAAGTGCAGAAGCCTCAATAAATACACGATACTCCATTGCCAGACCAGCGCACGCGTTGAAATAAAATAAAAAATATATAATAATACCAGTTCGAAGCCAAACTGAATGACGATTTGAGTGATTCCATACAATTAAAAGTGTTTTGGACCCCAAGGGAACAAATAAGGACAAAGGCAGCGAAGTTATTGCCCTCAATAATGTCCCCATCGGCTCTATGATTTGCACCTTTAAAGGAACTGTAAACCACGAATGACGAAAACAGAAAAGTTCAAAAATACCGTATTTTTTACAATTATTAGCTTAGATTGATTAAAATATCACGACTGGTATATAACATTACTTGAAAAAAGTTTTTTTGTTTTTTTTTACTTTATTTTGTATTTATTTATTTTGACTGTGTATGTATACCAGTTAACTGTAAATAACGCAAGTAGATTGATCATCATCGTCACGTGGTAAACCCAGGAATGCAAATCGTGCATGCGTAGTGAATTGTAAATATTTTATATATAAAATGATCAATCTACTTGCGTTATTTATAGTGTGTATATCGTTATGTCACCTATTTTCGCGATGTACTTTCAATTTCACGTCGCGAAATTTTATTACCGAATATACTGAAAAATATGAACTTTTTTCAAGTTATGTAATATACCAGTCGTGATATTTTAATCAATATAAACTAATAATTGTAAAAAATACGGTATTTTAGAACTTTTCTTTTTTCGACATTCGTGGTTTACAGTCTCTTTAAAACGCGGTTGTTTGATCAGGATTATTTACGGTTTTATTAATCAGTTCATCCGAATAGGCGCTGTTTGTTTATATATTGAGTATTCAAATCGAAAATAGCTTAAGATTTTTGACATTCTGTTTAGTGTGTATCCATTTAGAGACCATAAAATGTGCACTTCAAACGATGATGTGTATATTACACGGTGAAGTACGAGACCAACCGCAGGTATCCGAAGGTCACAAAATAAAGATACCCGTTTTTTTAAGTCTCAAATAAATTAAAATGTTGGATATAATTTTAAAACTATCTTATGTTTGCGTATGCTCTTTTCGACTGAACACCGGCTCTTATCACTTATTTGTAGGATTAAATATGGCGTAATGAAATATCAGTTCGCTTGTTGTTAAAATTAAAACAACACTAGATAAGATGGCTTATAAAGTGTATCCAATTGAAAAAAGATTATGTGTTAAATAAAAGGAGTCGTTGTGCTACACATAGAATAACATGTGTATGCACATCTGCATTGGATCCGTTAACAACTGTCCACGGCGATTTTTACGTTCGCAAAATGTTCAGGACAGTTACAACCATGCCCTGCATTTCAAAACCCAGTGATGGTAAATCAAATTGTATTCTAATCGCATTGTTCTTGTAATTTGATACCCGTTGCAGGCCCGTATCCAGGCCATGGGCCCAGGGACCCTCCCCCCCCCCCTCAGCTGGCTGTCAAGTTATGATTTTTTTAAAATAAATAATGGGCCTTCTGCAAATTTTCTCTCATGAAAGGGCCCACAGTACACTTTCCCTCAATATAAAAGTTGACGTGTTTTATTTGCCCTGATAAACAAAGGGATTAGCGCTAATTTACTCACCAATGGAGATAAATCCCTATGCAATGTTTTCTTATCACCTTGTACACACATCCCCGATAAGTCAATTACCCCTTGTAATCTTGAAGGCTTCATATTTCCATGGTTGATGTAACACGTCTTTTGATAAGCCAAGGTAAGAGAAGCAGCGAATGAAAGCAAATGATACAGTAGGTCGTAGGCTATGGTCTGAACATTGCTGACTTTAGTTATTTGTGAAAAATAATAACTTTGGAAGCAATTAGAGTGGTGAAATCAGTCCAGGATTACCCATTAGGCAGAGTAGGCAACTGCCTATGGGCACAGCAACTTTTAGGGGCCCCATGAGACCGTGACGAAATATTTATTTTGCTTACTTAGTCTAGGCCAATTTGTTTTACTAAATTACTTACTAGGTCAATTATTTTATTGGCATTACGGTATTATAATGACATGTTATACCTATAAAAAGACATTGTCAAATTTTATGTCTTGTCAGCCTTGGCACTAGTAGGCTTATTTTAACTAGTGAAATCGACTGGGCACTAGCGTTCTTGTAGGTATTATGCCGACAAGGAGCCTGGGGCGTGGGCCCCAACAGTTGCACTGCCTATGGGACTCCTCGGTTCTAATCCGACAACGGGTGATATGGATAATCGTCATTAATTTGAACCAATTAGTTTCTGTGTTCAATTTTCTTCTATTGCCTGTGTTCTCTTTTATGCCAAAAAGGTGACAAATTATTGCCAATTAACTGAAATGGCGGATACAAAACATTGCCTAGCGCTAATTTATTTAACTCAACAATGACTCAAGACAATACAAAATTCCCACTGATATTTGATATCACGTCTAAAATGAAGCGTTAACAGTTAACATAAGAGACGTTTCTGAACAAAAAGCAAAAAACTGATGACAATGTTTCTCAGCCGGCTGTGAAAAAAATATGACGCAGTCATGGATATCAGGTACAGTGTCACTATAATCAACTATTTTGAATTTCACACCAATTTTGAAGCTTTAGACTTCAGAAAGGTGCTGATTTACTTGCTATACTCCATACATTTGTATCACAAAATAAGGTTTTTATAAGCATTAACATTCACCTTGCAAAGTGCCAAATTAAAAAAAAATCAATTCGGGATGGGAGACCCATCCCATACCCGCCCCAGTATGAAAATCCTGCGTACGGCCCTGCCGGTCGGTACGTGTTTATTGACCACTTTTTTCCGTCAATACAGCTTATCATAATGCAAACAATGTTTGTATAACGCATCTTATACAACCAGGGTCGGAATCAGTAACAGTTCAGTACATACGCACTTGATGTACATAATGATGGTTAAAGGGTTAACAAAACCATAATTCCAATGTTCATGTTTTTTTTTTAACTTCATATTCTATTATAATCATCTTAACCGGGACAAACACAAATTTTTAAATGCATCAAAGTACTGCACTGGAACACGCCTTATTTAAAACCTAATGGCTTATTTAAGTCACGATGACATTTTGGAAGAAGTACTATGGCTTAGCACACACAATTCTATGACTATTTGTGGCGTGTTCTGAGAAAACTGGGCAAAATGCTTGTGCGTAAAGTGTCATCCCAGATTAGCCTGTGCAGTCCGCACAGGCTAATCAGGGACGACACTTTCCGCTTAAACTGGATTTTCGCTAAGAAGAGACATCATTTAAACGAAATATTCCATAAAAGCGGAAATTGTCGTCCCTGATTAGCCTGTGCGGACTGCACAGGCTAATCTGGGATGACAATTTACGCACAAGCAATTTGCCCAGTTTTCTCAGAACACGCCACATTTAAAGTTAATCTCGGTAATTGTGTTTATGTCAAAACCGGATATTGCTCTGTTGGTATCAGAGCTAAAATGCATATGAGCCTCGCTCTGTGAAAAGGGGGTTTAATGAATGTGCGAAAAATGTCGTCACATATTAGCCTGTGCAGTAAGCCGAGCTAATCAGGGACAACACTTTCCGCATAAACTGGATTTTCGTCAATTAGAGTCTTCCTTTAAACGAAAAATACAATAAGAGCGGAAAGTGTCGTCCCTGATTAGCCTGTGCGAACTGCACAGGCTAATCTGGGATGACACTAAACACACACGCATTAAACCCCATTTTCTCAGAGCGCGCCTCATATCCATGTTTCCCGGTTCGATTAACGTCCCTGTAACATAACTTTGGTATTGGTATATACATTAATCTTACAGCCTCTGTTGAGGCGATGTTAGTGGAACCAAATGACCTTTTTTTACCGAAGTAGCATAACAGAAAATGTTAACGGACCGCCAGGGTAAGATTGAAATACTGTTGAAAACGGCGAACTATCAAAATAAACAATCAACTTAACGTTTAATATGTGTGTTTATTTTAGGAAATTACGATCGTGAATGTCTTATTTGTTCTGTGAAACGGGCAAAATCTCTGTAACACTACGATATCAAAGGCCCATAATTTTCTGATATTTTTAGGGTCATTCACCAAGTATAATCCACCAACACCAGAACCTGGTTCGATGGACTTAACACTTTGATAATGTAATGGCGTCATACGCACACGGTTTTATAGAGTAAAACGCATATGGTTAAATGTGTCGTGTTCTGGGAAAACTGGGCATAATGCTTGTGCGTAAATTGTCATCCCAGATTAGCCTCTTCAGTCCGCACAATCTAATCAGGGACGACAATTTCCGCTTTTATGGAATTTTTCGTTTAAATGATGTCTCTTCTTAGCGAAAATCCAGTTTAGACAGAAAGTGTCGTGCCAGATTAGCCTGTGAGGACTGAACAGGCTAATCTGGGAAGACACTTTACATGCATTATTCCCAGTTTTCTCAGAACGCGACACAAATGATTCAAAACACGAACATAGTTTGTAGTCCTAACACGCATACGATTTAATGGCGTAGGCGTAACACTTTTATGATTTGGTAAAACGCACTAAGCTTAATGGTGCAACATACACATCGTTTG